>PNEQ01095946.1:0-24430 GCA_003012365.1 Medauroidea extradentata
ACAAATTGGTTTTATACAAAACAAATCAAATTACTAGAATCAATAGGGCCTACAGGAAATGCTTTATCACCGAGGAAAATAATAAAGAAATACCTTCATCTTAAATTTATCAAAATAAAATACTAATAACTTGAAATTGTGTGTATAACATTTATATAAAGAAACAAAGGCATTTGAGGGTGTTTAAAGGTTATAGGTATATAACTAAATATTACCTTAGTTAGAATTAGTTCTGAAAAGGCGTTTGTGATATATTTCATTCAAACGGACGGTGTGTGTGTGTGTGTGTGTATATATATATATATATACATATATATATATATATATATATATATATATATATATATATATATATATATATATATATATATATATATATATATATATATATATATATATATATATATATATATATATATATATATATATATATATATATATATATATATATATACTTATTTATTTATTTATTTATTTATTTATTTATTTATTTATTTATATATATATATGTGTGTGTGTGTATGTGTGTATCTACACATTTTTTTGACAGCCTGGTAAAGGATTGTTCACCCGTGAAATATTTTACATGCATTTCGACCTATTGTGGTACATGATGTGAGGAAGTATCCTATGTATTATAAATAAAGTCACCCGGTGTAAACTCAATAAACTGCAGTATCTAGTACAAACATTATTTTTAATTTAAACGCATGTAGGTCGTATAATAATGTTTTCCTTGCATTTAACTATTACAAAGCAAATTTGGCGAATCAAGTGAACCGATCAAAACAATTGTCACATTTAAAAAATGTATAGCTTCTTTGAAACATTGGTGACATACAAATGCGAGGAAATAAGTTTACGTAATCTGGAAACTTGTTACAATTTCTGAAATAATGTGAACTGATATTGATATTTCATGCATTTAAATTTAAGCTGTAAGCAGCGCCAATTGTAGTGGTATGAAATACTGAACAATTTAGCTAAATTTATATTTAAAACATATAAACAGTATGTCATATTATTTCCTGATTTCACGCTTTGTACTCAAAGTTTACTCGTTAATGAAAGTATGATAGTGATACACATATAATATACGAAAATTGTTGCTGGTCAAATGTCATGAAGAGGGAGGAGGGGTGAGTGACAATATATCGGCTGCGTAGTTGAAACCAGGACGCGAACGTGCTACTCAAAGACCTAGGAATGTGATGCAAAAGTACTCCGTACTAAAATATCATGGAAATATCTGAGCTGCATATTGCCTGCAAATGCAAAGAAAAATAAATTTTAAAAAATATCATTAAAAAATATGTAATTAAAATGTGTTTCTCAATACGTTTTGCCTTAAATTGACTTTCAAATATTCACTCCGCATTGTAAGTAGTCCCTAAATTAACATTTCAGATGTATACGAAGGTATATGTACACACGTTGTTCTATACTTCTATTTTCTTAGCTAAAAAAAATTGTTAATTTTAAATTCCATACAACTTAATAAGTGCATGCCATGTACAGCACTGAAGGAGAAAACCAATTAATCAGAAGTCACATAACTCTAATGAGATGTGATCTATGTTTTAAAATTAGCATTATTTCAACAAGTTTTGATGCTAGGGAAGGGGTAATGTGTATATATGTGCCCTTCAAATGGGTCTATGGATTCCCAGCAGCTAAAATTCCACGCAATGCCACCGGGACTGAACCCAGTTTATATAAGGCTTAACGTCTCCTCGACATCGAGGTCATTAGAGATGGCATCACACAACTTTGACACAATGACAGAAACTGGCAGAATGAACCATTCCTTGGCCAGCATCCCAGTTTACAAAAGTTTCCCACTCGTTGTATGACAAAAACTCCTGTAACCACTGAATTTAATCCTATAGTAACAAAAAATAGGAATGTTCAGTTAATTTGAAATACCATCTCTAAAAAATTATTTAACAAAATATTTCCACTATTTTTATAGCTTCCATTACTGATGTACTATTGTCATCCACTTAATGGAAGCTGTAACGTTTGCTTACTTCTGTTTACATGCTTAAGTAGTTTAATAATTTTGGATAGTTTGGTACGTTTTCGTCCCTACGTAACACCTTGGCGCCACTTGGACATTTTTGCTGAACACTTACACGATCTAGAAACAGCATATAATACACCAAATTCTGGAACACTGAATGTTACTTGGTTACTGTCCGCGCGCCAGCTCTGAGTCCCTGGCGGGTATGCGTTTTTCGTCCGTAAACATGTAAATACCTAATACGAGGCAGATATCATGTCGACACACATACTAACCGCAGTAACGTCGTAAGTTAGGACGTGTTTGCCACTGTGTTACAGTAGCGTATGTGACGTTTAGGAGAGACAATGCATACACGCCGGGGACAGAGCTGGCGCACACACAGTACGTGCACAGCCTGGTTTGGCAACAATGGTACAGCCTAGGAACTGAATGGTGTGATGGAAAGAGACTGATAACCGCCCAGGGGGAGGGGTGGGAGTCGGGAGAGATCATGGAGGAAGATGTGGGGAGGGATATGAGGAGTTGACTAACACCACGTGATCAAGTGATCAAGTATGCGAGTGTGCTGCTCTCCTTTGTGGATCTGCGGAACTATTTCAGCTACGTAGAGAAATGATTTTCTAAACACACAACAGATGTGTTAGTATCGGTAACCTGAAACAAGATGGCAGGGACTAATTTCCCTTAATGCCACACGTTCCTCAACGACCGTTTGTATACGTGCACGCCAGAGACTGCAGCAGCCCAGCCAGCATCGTCAGCGACCCTTCGGATTCCGGAACGCACCCTAGGGCGTCCCACGACTGTTAGGTCAGCTGAGCAGGCTACATTCATGAAGATCCGGCCAAGCACCAGCAAAATACATGGAATATTAATTAAGGCATTAAATCAAACAAACACCAACAAAAATGCCTCACAACGGCCCTAAAGTTCCTCTCATTTAAAGTTCTAAACGACTCTGAACCACAGAGCGCGGCCCAGAGTGCCAAAGTAACAGACGTGAAGCCGGTGCAAAGTGTGCCAAGTGTATTTCCTCAAAATTTTATTAGTGTTTTCTTTATTGACGTAGAAGTGTTCACATGCAATTGCACAACAATACATGCCAGCTCAGACTCTTACAATTATGTTCCGTTTTCAACAATCATATTTATGTTAATGACCAAAAGGGTTTATGTATGTTTTGTGTAATTTTCCAAATGTTTTTGTACCTAGCTTTCCTGCCTAACGTACAAAAGCGGTCACCAGACTTCGTTTTGGGGCGCACGCCTGGCCTCGAGCGAGGGTGGGCGCTATCACTAAGTCAGTCTTGTTCGTGGCATGAAGAAGGAGAGGCCAAGCACAAGCGACTCCTGTACCATCACCTTTGTTTGTCACATCCACAGTGTAGCTTCAATAGTATCTTATTTTAACGGGACCTAATTCAGTGTCTTTTCGACCAGAAGTAGTGCCCCCTCAACCCTGCAAGCTCATTCCGCCCAGGGACGCAACTTTCACAACTTAACGTGTTTTCCATAGTCGCGTAGTTCGCTCGCGTTTTAGCTTTGGCCACCCACAGACTTGATGAGTGGGATCCGCTTCACCGCACATGATGCAGTTCTTATTTGTTCAATGTTGAGTAACCGTAATAAACCGCAGTAAACTTATTTACGTGTTACGCGTTATTTCGACCATGGTCACTTCCCCAGTAGCAACATACGTTGGGGCAACGGTTGGGAATTGGTTGAAAAGGTTGGCAATATGTTGTGTTGGAAACCATACATTAAACCAACGGTTGGCTTTTGGTTTGAAATGATGGAAATAGGTTGTGTAGGAATACTCCTATAAAAATAATGTTGGCCCAACGTTATTTTCCAACTGAAAACCAACTTAATGCATTTTATCAAAATAGTGATAAAATGTGTCATAACAGACACAAAATAACATATTTATCCTAAAAAAAAACAGCCAAAAATATTGATAATGGAAATTCTTTATTCGTTGATAGAATGATGGGAAAGTGTTAGAACTACAACCGTTTGTTGTTAGTGTATACGAATATGTTGGCCCAACGTTATTTTACAACCAATATCCAACCTAACGAATTTTAGAACAGAATGCCAAAACAGTCAATAACATTAATTAATACAATATTTAATAAAAAATGGTTAAAATACAGTTATTGATAATTTTAGTCGTTGAAGAAATGTTGGATAAAAGTGCAAAAAATAACGGTTGGCTATTAACAGATTTATGTACGTTGGGCCAACGTTATACTTCCACAGAATTCCAACTATATTAAAATTAAAAAAAAAAAAAAAATAGGATTTACACATTTCATAGACCCGTTACCTTCACCTCGTAACTAAAAAAAATTTTAAATGTGTTTTGTAGTAATTTTTAATTCTTTGGTAGAATGATGGATAATGTTGGTATGTCAACTGTTGGTTATTAGTAAATATGCACAAGTTGGTCCAACATAATTTTACAACCAATATCCAGCTTAAATAATTTTACGAAAATAACACCAGAATATTTAATAACGTTAATGCAATGCCATTTTTTTTTTTTAAAGAATACTGTTAAAATACAGTTAATGGTAATTTTTTATTTGTTGGAGGAGTGTTGGACAAATGTGAGAAAGAGAACGTTTGGTTACTAACAGATGTATGTTGGGCCAACGTTATTTTCCAAATGAATTCCAACTAAAATAATTTTTAAAAAAAATTGAATTTACACATTTCATAGAACACGCATATTCACCTTTTAATTCCTAAAATGGTTAAAATGTTGTTTGTAGTAATGTTCCATTCGTTGGTAGAATGATGGGTAAATGTTAGTATGACAACTGTTGGTTATTAGAAAATATGCTTATGTTGGCCCAACCTAATTCGACAACCAATATCCAGCTTAACTAATTTTACGAAAATGTGAGTATGTTAGGCCGACGTTATATTTCAACTGATTTCCAACAAAATTAATTTGTAAAAAAATAGGATTTTCACATTTCATAGAATACAAAAGTTACATCTTAAATCAAAGAAAATTGTTTAAATATTTCATGGTAATTTTTCACTCATTGGTAGAATGATGGGTAAATGTTGGTATACCTGTTGATTGTTAGCAACTTATTGATAGATTGAAGGAAAAATTTTGAGAGGACAAGCGTTAGTTATTATTCCCGGTAGCAAAATACGTTGGGCCAACGGTTGGATATAATTTTCAACTGTTGGTTTGTGTTGGAATACTTACATAAATGCAACGTTGACCCAACATAGTAAGTCAATCTAAATTTTATGAAAAAACATTTTTGTGGAATTTATCAGCACTACAAATTAATTCACAAAGATTTTTTTAGAATTTTTGAATGGTTGATTGAACGTTGGCAACAAGTTGGCAAACGTACATTTAGCTTTTGGTGTAGATTTTTATGTTGAGCTAACTTTTTTATAAAACCAACATTTTTCATTAAAACACAAAATAACATTGAAAAAGGAAAATAGAAATTTCACACACAATCTCACAGGCTATGAAGTATTCTAAAGATTTTAGCATTAGAAGAGAAAGTTTCTGAACAATATTAAAATGGTTGGTTAACAAGTTGATAATTTAAGTGGCCTGGGATCTGAAAAACTACCAATATTTCATCACTGAATGTAGGCGTTCAAGTAAGCATTCATGCTGATTGCGTAACTAAGATAGCAAACCAAAAAGTAACTTCTTCCACAGTTTTTTTTTTTATATAAATAAAATGTTTGGCGCAGCGGCGATGCGGAAGCATCCGCATCACCACTGCACCAACTTTTCCCCCTTTAATGTGACGTAATTCGAGTGACCCCAGTATTTGTCGTGAGACAATTTGCAAAGTGACAATTTTTGAGACCCAAATGGACAAACACAAATTTACACCTGGGAATCGAACCCAGAACCCCCCGCACCAAAGCCGGCCGCTCAACCAACTGAGCCATGGGGGGTTGGCGAAATGCTGAAAGTGAAAATAACAATTTTAAAAATTGAATAATTTTTTTTTAATCCAAATAATTTTTATTCTTTAATTTTATGAGCATGCCATTGTAGCCTGCAATGCCTTTATCCGCTGTGATTTTTTTCAGTTTGGTATATCAGTTGGTTTTAGTGTGGTCGTTAAAACGGAAATATGCAAATTATAACTTTAACAAACCATTACGCGAAAACTATGAGAGATTAAAAAATTTCATAAGAGCCAAATTTAGTCACATTTTGTGTCTAAAATAAGAAAAATAAGAAAAAAAATATGTAGTACAAATAAAAATAAAATATTGGTGATGAAAATTGTGCTAGACCGCGCCCTTAAATGTGCTTTTTTAAGAGTAAATTTTTTCAGCATTTTGTTCATCCAACGTTTCCCCAATGATGATCCAACGTAATTCAATTGCAAAAGTCAACGTCGGGCCCACGCGACATTTTTACATTGTCCCAACCTACAATTTCAACGCTGGGCCATTGCTGGGCAAATGTTGTTTTCTGGTTGGCATCCAACCAAAAAACCAATGTTGGGCCAACGTAGGCCCGAGTGTCATTTTGATGTCAGACCAAAGAAATTTTTCCAACGTTGGCCCAACCTTGAGGCAAACGTTGGACTTACGTTGGTCCAACCAAAAATTGCTACTGGGGTTCTTGGCCCTTAGGGTGCTAGGACACCCCCCCTCCCAAACCAGCACCTCCACAGCTTCTACCTTCACATTGGAGACGTGCAGAGGATCCAGTGGGACATCGCCACACGGGCTGTAGATCTACGGTCTTCATCAACCACGAGCAGCCGGCATTCCGGGTGTAGGCGAATTCCCGCCAAAACTCACGTGTGCTCTAGGGCGAATATCATCACTCTGCCCTCACAAAAACGCACGTCAACCTATGCTATCGAGTAGATCCAAGGTAGTTTTCTTAAGCACCTCTAAATAGGCGTATCCAGGAAAATTCCTGTAAACATCCAACGTTAAGAGCAAATCAAATAATGTGATCAATATTACTGAGAAGATTCTACCTACTACATTTTTGTAATCGCTTTTATGTGGTCAAATGACGTAAAATTATAACAGTGATTCGGCGAGAAAAAAAAAACATTATCTAACAGAAGTAGCTACACACACACACACACACACACACACATATATATATATATATATATATATATATATATATATATATATATATATATATATATATATATATATATATATATTATTACATAATATTACATGTTATGATTACAGCATCAGTCGACTTACGGGCGCCGCCTACCCGCGCGTGAGAGGCTCAAAAGCGTCGGAGCAGTAAGGTCGACCTTGAAGCGTACATCAAATGCCGCATCGCCTCAACGAGTCAAGCGCTGAACTAGCGTGCAAGGTGCCCGCCGAACGGTTTTTACTATGGGACATTAAGCGGTGACTATATAATTTTATTGGTGGAAAGTCTGCAACTAAGTTCAGTGCAGGTTGCAATCTGAATTTCACATACAGCCCGTTAGTACATTTTGAAGTACGGCAGTTTGAAAAGGCTGTTTTTAGCCATGTTGGAGGGCTTAGAAACAGTGTTTTTAAAGAGTGTGGCGTCTCAATAATGGGGTTCAGACCTTATCTGAAGTTTGTTTTCTTTTCGCATGTTGGCACAATGGGCACACGTGGAATATTTTCGTAGAAAATAAAAAAATATAAATTTATAACTAAAAATGTATTATTACAAATTTAATTATTATTAATTTGTACATTGAATTATTATAAATTTGTACATTGAATTATTATAAATTTCTACACAGAAAAACTAAATTTTATTGCTGAAAATGTGTTCCAATATAAATTCCACATAAATTCCCAAGATTTTCAATTTTTTTCTTCTATAATACAGACAATTCCGATAACGACTACACATTTTAAGCTGTGAAATCTTGCTAAGACAAAACAAGACTAATCATCCACTAACAGACTACTAGCGACTGCGACAAAAAAGAAGTCAAGACCTTACCTTCATATACCGCGTGCTCCATAAAGCTCAGCGTGTTTAAGAGTGCGTGGTAGATAAATAAACGCTGAAAACATCAATTGATTTCTAAACTTTTTCGAAACCAATATGGATCAAATCCTCAATGACAATCCTAGATACTGGCATTTGCCAACTTTATGAGTGAACATTTATCCAGAATTACTAATTCGTTACGCGTGATCTCTTGCGCCGCAGTTAAATGCACGAGGTTCCGGCATCATATTGTGCCTCAGAAGTTCGTAACACTGGACACAATTTTGTTTAAAACGTTGGCCAAAACTATTGTCTAGGATAACTATTGTTTAATTTTGGCAAATTGGCTTCAAGAAACCTACATTTATAGGCTAATGCTTTCAGCATTGAATTATGTAGCTCGCCCTCTTAAGTGAAGTTATGTGTCTGCAGTCATAATACCTGCGACCATCAACGATGCAGGCAATGCTGACGAAATATTGTTACAAAAAATAATATAGTCATTTTACTTTTATTAATACCCATAGCCTATTAGCGGGATACATGCTTACAAAAGTATTTACTTGTGTGAATATAATTCCGTCTCAAAATGTATAAATTCTTGTAAATTTTGTTACGTATTCAATTATTCACTTTCTTGCTGACTACAAAGCAAGGAAAAGGCAATAACTAGAAGACGGGGAAATCAGTAACTCGAACTTACCGAACTAGCAGGGAAACAAACTGACCATTTTTAAGCTATTTCTTTTCCAATCGTCTGAAATGAAGTTTCCCGATCGCGTTACTGTACTCTGGGGATCGATATCGTAATGTACCGATATAGGACCCTAACAACTTAGAATCGAGTCCCAGAACCATATCCTCTCGCATCATAAAAAATAGTTTTATCATAATGGTACATTACAAGCATTAGCCTAAAACAATTTTAACAAAGATATGTTAGTTTTAAATACATCTTTTGTTGTCAAAAATTCAGAGTGTACACGCGACACCAGGTACATAATCCCTCAAAACACAAACAGCTAATCCAGGCAAAAGTGGGTGTTTCCAGGCATTCAGTCAGAAAAAATGAAATATTGCAATGCATCGCGAAGTAAAAATAATGAAATGATTTAACTTTGCTATTCGATACCAATATCGAATAGTTAAATAAAACCCATCCGCCCTTTTCATATCACGATACCAGTTTCAAATACTGGGAATACATTTTTAATGTACTTCGACTAAAAACTCAACTATATTTTACCATGCCTGGTACTGCTAAGTAAAAAAGAGCAGATGGGCTTAATTTTACAGCCAGATGCCAATTTACTGGTATCGATTAGTAAAGTACAACCCATTCAGTCTTTGTTTCACAATACCAGTGATAAATAAGTTAATACATTATTTAACGTAGGGCCTACTTTGCTTGACAACTCATCAACTATATTTTAACATGTTTGGTATCGCAAAGAAAAAACGTTGCAATGAAGTTCTATCCCTTGCCATCAGAAATGTTGAGACTCAGGTTGCTGGAATGTTTGAATATGTGAATTTTATAAATATTTCAGCGTAAATGGTAATGCTTTAAGACGTAATTGCATACTTAATAAAGACATGCTTAATATTTACACTCATCGAATCAACTCTTTTAACTGGATGTGATCTTACTGTTCAAGACCATTTTGAATATCCTGCCTTTACTGCTTCGCTAGTTGGCAGACCTGACTGTCTATTGCTACCACATTTTCGGAAACTCACAGATGTATCCACGACGTTCGGAAACTTAGTTTTTGTCGAGACCGCACGGTCGTAGAAATACAGGTCTGGACATATCTACCAACGTATTTGTTTGACCCCCTTGTTTGTCTGCAGTTCACTAAGTTACCGAGAGTGTTGTGCGTCTTTGGCACTGCAATCAGGGCAGTCGGGCTCAAACTCCGCCCACTGTTTTCCAGTATTTACATTTTAAAGTAAATAAAGATTGGTGGAGCCATGCTTTAGGATTGTGAGCAAAATAAGTATTTCATAAATTTATAAAAAAATACGTTTCGATAAATTGTTTACGTTTATAATGTAAACACTGGAAAAAAGTGGGAGGGAAGTAGCCGGAGTTGAGCCCGACCGCCTTGATTGCAGCGCTAAAGACGCACAACATTCTCGGTAACTTGGTGAACTGCAGCCAAACAACAAGGGGGTCAAGTTTCCAGGCGAGTGTCCAGGCCTGTTCTTCTGCGGCCGTGGTCGAGACTGGTTCGATCTATGCATCCATTGGTTCCACCAGCCGGACACTCTGATGAATCTTGTGGACATGCACTGAGAAATAAATTGACGACTAACGGGACGCCGCCTAAAGCAAATAAACAAGCAAGTGCAAGTTAGTGTTTTAGCCTCTTCCAGCAGCACACTTCAGAATTTACGACGCAGTGGAGTGCGTTAATATTATTTGCAAAATAGTGAGAATTGGTTTTAAGTATATCAAAGATACAGAGAAAAATTTGTATAGGCAGCCATTTCTAATCTGAATTTCAAAAGAGTATACAACCAACTAACGTGTCCGGAAGCCAGTCCATCAGTATTAATCGGCGTAGAACAGTGGATGTTGTGATGAGTTTTTGAAAAAGCGGCTAGGGAGTGACGGCATGCCTGTGAGTGAAGGAGATGGTGGTTGTGCTGGTATCATGGTGCATCTAATCATAATACAATTTGTCATTGATATTGTAGCTATTCTAAACACAAAGCACTTCGTGGCCACGTTACGTGCCTTTAGGGAAGAATTTGTTAAAACATATTTTACTATATAAAGTAAAAATTTGTTATTTATGTCTATTTAACACCCAGTTCAATGTATTTACGTAAGCTTGAGATTTTTTTTTTTTTTCGATTCAAGTATTTTATCTTATTCCGAGTTCAAATTTGTACTAACAGAACAAAATAAAATATTACAACAGGCTTTCACGAAAATCTTTTGCTCAAAATCAGTCTTGTTTTAATACGTTTATACTCACGGATTCTTTGTGGCGGTGTATCCAGAAAGTCGTTGTATAACCAACTCTATGTCAAAATCATCTTCCTGGTCCACAATAACAACTCTGGGATAACCCATGGCCTCCTCCAGAAATATTTTGGCAATGTGAGTGACGAGACGTTGGGACACACGTTGTGAAGCTTCGATAATGATATCCAGTGTCTGGCTAGAATGGCGAAAATACCTCTTGGGGTTCACCACTAGAAACAGAAAAAATACCAGCATAAATTGTTATGTCATCCGGAAGTACAACATGTTCTAATGCGCACGGTTAACGAACTTGAAAAGAAGCTCATTTTAATGCATTTTAATGCTGCTGTTTCCAGACACCAATACAAACTATGGTAAAGTAGTTCTGTGGTAAACCAGGTGCGACCAACCCTTAATTTTTTTAGGCTGAGTGACATAAAATGCCTTGTGGCATGACCGAATGTGTGTTACAACGGACTACCATATAACAGGCTCTAAAAGAAAATCTGCCGTATTGTAAAAATTAGCTATCAACCACTTTTGTAACATATTTTTACAACTTTATGTAATCTACTTATTGAACAGAAATTACGATCATAGCATGAACATACATCTTGAGCCAGTTTGCAATTTAACCAAAAAGTTATAGATGATGGTATATCGCGGAAATGTTTCGTGCCAACATAGCCTTGAAAACACTGACACAACGTAGCTGCTTGTAGACCAATACAGGACACCAAATATTACAATATCTGGATTTTATTGGCTCAGTCAAATAGGGTAACAGCTCCAAGTATAAGCTAAAGCCAGTAATCTTGTGGTAGGCTCAACGTGCGATGAAATCCAGCAAACAGTCAACTTTTCCCGCGATAAACCATCATCTCTACAAAAAGTACAAAAGAATAAACTGGGCCAAGTTGAGTAAAATAATTTTCTTTTGTATTCTATGCACCATGAGGTGCGGTGATGGCGAAGAAACTGTGAATTAGTGGCGTGACAGAATTCAAGAAAATAAAAAGGTACAGTGGCAATGCCAGGAATATACAGGATAGGGTCGTAAAGGTGTCCCGTGCAAGATGATGAAAAAAAAAAAAAAAAAAACAGAGCTAAAAGGGAATGTATAGTCCATCTCACGTAAGAATTCCATTTTTTGACAGTTATGCTCACATTCATTTTTACTGCTGTTGCCATGGAATAAGCAGTATTTTCCTCTGCCACAAGTGATTTTTGCACAAACACACTCAACTAGTTTTCAGACTGCATTACATCAAAATAAAAAGTATTTTTCTGTAGAAATTTGTGCATGTTATTGTCTTCAGAACTGTCAAAAAAAGGAATTCTTATGTGAGACAGACTATATGAAGGGAGTGCTTCTGGGAAGCAGTGGAGGAAACCTAACAGAGAGATAAGACAACTTAACGGTCGTAACACTGAAGGCTGGGTTGAGAGCTGTGAGCTAAATGATACACCCTGGCGTCTTGGCGAAGGTGTCGTAAAGCGTTCAAAGTGGATTCACTCACTGTCAAATAATACAACACAACACTTAACTTCACGGATGACCAATCAGCAAAGTGGATCCGGAGAACCAACCCCCTAGGGTGGGCTAAATTGTAGAAAAGTGGCACGACGTAACGTATGTAATGTATTATCGCCTCTCCGCGCAAACCACTCAACTCTGTGTGCAGTGCTTTACTATTGTCCTTTTTCCTATAGGACTTTTAAGCAGTGACCAAATTATTTACTTATAGCTAGGGACTGGAAAATTTCGCGAACTCAGTGACCTGTAGGCTAGAATCAATAATCCTACGCATACTCAAGCCCCGACTATTTGTCCACTAGCTGCTACTCAGTGGAACAACAGAAAATGGACGAATAAACAGGGCTTGAGTATGCATAGTACAATGGATTCTAGCCAATATATAATTGAATTCGCGAAATTTTCCAGTCCCTACTTATAGGCAACATGGTTCAAAATCTAACGCTCATGTCTATAGTTGTATTTTTTAATCCGGTCGTTATTTTTCCAGATACAGAAGTCTGGAAAAAAAAAACACTTTTATCCCCAAAAAGATGTTTCTAACAATCGTGCCGTATTTTTAAAACCCTGTTAGCAACATAGTTTGAAGTGTGTGTTGCGCGTTAGTTTCGTCAGAAAAAGAATAGTCGTAACTCGCTGCGTGCGCGATACAAATTAGCATGGGCCTCGTGGTCGAATAAAATTTAAAAGGTTCCATTATTATTACATGACCGGTCTGTTGTCGCTAAATAATCAGGCAAAAAATGCTAGACTTGGAGTGTTGCGCGGCAGCTCTGCTCCACACTACGATACGAACCGACTAGAATCCCACTGAAATGTGATGGCGAAGGTCAGTTTTGCACAAGAACACAAACACAAAGAAGACGCTTTAAATAGGAAATATAAAACATGGCGCTGAAAAATAATAATTACAATGCATCTAGTATGATTAGACATAAGTAATTAATACGAAATTTTTTTGTGCATTCGAGCACACACACATGTTCGTGAAGGTAACGAACTAGCGATGCAATTGATTTAGAAACATACACAATACAATACAAACAACGAACAAATTGAAACAGCACAGATGTAGGTATTTAAAACTAACACCGTTGAAAACACATACCACCTGCTACTGTCACACACACACACTGGCACCGACCATAGGGTTGGCTTTTAGGGGTTCAATCTCCCTCCCCCTGGAAGCATTAGGATTGTTTTTGCATCTATAATATTTTGACATTCGATTCTATTCAAACTAATACAAAACAACACGTATTTTTCAGATAATGACCAGATTTCAAGTTTTTATTATCTTAACATTCAAAAATATCTAACACAGATAATTATTAATACTACCTTCACAATTACAGTTCAAAAACCCCCTCTGGAAATAATTACTGGGTATGCCCTCGTACAATAAGGGTTAACTCAGTCGAGAGTATCCCAGTGCGACGAACGGGCTAGCTTGGGGGCATGCCTCGGCAGGAGTCAAATCGTTACACCTATCACACATAAGATGTCACCAAATTCGTTTTACTAAATATAAAAATGTATTTATGTCCATATTACTGGGATGAACTCAAAGCAATTTTCTCAGCTGTAACTTTTCTCGGTACCGTAGTCGTAGTGAACTGTATTTGTAACAGTGAACACATTTCATACACACTGCTGAAATAGTACGTATCTTACATGATCATCAACTAAGTATATACACACTGTTTTCTAAAAAAATAAACTGAACATATGTACACTATAATACTATTTTGTCTGATTAATTGTTTTCAATCGTGCAAGAAGGATAGAAATTTTAAATTACCTGTCCTATTATTTTATTTGATTACAAATTCTGCAATAGGTTTTCAGATAGTTAGTTCAGTCTGGTGTTTATTGGATACAAATTATTGACTGTCAACATTGTTTAAAGTGGTAATTCTGATCAGTAAATAGGATTCAAATAATGTTATTGAAGAAATCTGACAATACGAAGGACCTTAACGCTTCGCTTTTCATGTAACAATTTAATATGTCTTGATTTTCAGTGACTGAGTGTCGACTCTCAACAACAATCGCAACTCATTCCTACGAATTTCTGCCAAACTACATCTCACTGCGTTGTTGACATTAAGCAAGCAATCAAAGCAGAGCCTATAATAAATGACATTATGTTGTACAGTACAAACACAATCGGTTTAGTTTCATTGTGATCAGAACGACGTCAGACCCTGTGTTACCGTGTGCGAACCTGAGTTAACAATGACTTGTGTCCATAGCATTAGACCAGAAATTAATACAAAATAAAAACAGTTACCCGAAATAGTTCCAGACGAAAGCTGGGATGACTTCTTAACATAGGCAATGGCCGATTGCCGCACAGTTCCTGTCCTTGTGTGTGATCGTCTCATGATTTTGACGAGGTGTAAAGCCCACTTAAAATGTATAAAAAACAGCCACTTCCTGACAATACTAGGCATAGTAATTAAAGCAACCTTAGTGTAGCTGCAGATAAATAAAGACTATACGGTTAGAGTAATAAGACAGAGAGAGTTAAGCCTCGTTTACACCAACGTAACCTTGCTAATAACACTTTTTTCAACAAAGTTATTAACAACGTTGTAAAAATGATTGAAATTTGTTGACAACATCACGTTATAATTGTTGCTGCCAACATTTTGATATTAACTTTTTTCAAATTTATTAAAAATGTTAATAATATTTGGCACTAACATTTTTTGACAACATTTGCTAGCAACAGAAGTTATGAATTTTTTAAACATGTTAATAACTTTGTCGCCAAATTTAACATTATTTTCCTGGCCCATTCTACGGCGTTATAGCTCAAAGGATGTTGGTAATAAGTGTTATCGGCGTTTGTGTCATCAACATAGTTATTAACTTTCGTTCATCATTCTTACAACAATGTTAGTAACATTGGTGTTTTCAGAAATGTTAACAACACATCTGCTATCAACATTGCTATAAAATAGTGTACCATAACTTAGAATTTGTTGATAATAATTTTGTAACGTTTTGTAATTAACATTTTAGTGTAATTTTTTCGGTATAAACTGGGCTTTACAGTATCCATAGGATGAGGACAGGCGCGGCAACATAGACTTCAAACATTTCCACGCCCAATACCACCATTGTGGTTCCAACGATAATTACAGTCGGAGGACGCCTTGCACGATCAGCATATCTGTATCACTTGTCGCCGGCAGTTAACTACAAGACCGAAAAGACAACTAGCGTATAATAAAGACATAAATAAAATAAAATAAACTACAGACCGACAGCAAACAAGTTTCTGAGTAGTCCCATATTTCGTGTCGCCCTGGCATTAACTTAACTGATGATATAGCCGCTGAAACAGAAGTTGTCGAGAGAAAATTGATCAATCCAATGTGGCCCAGATCAATCCCCATAAGGCAGTTGTATTTACACGATCTGTATTTGTAGCGCTGGCTCTAATATATATCCAACGCTCTAAAATCTCCCTGCCATATAGCAGAATAAAACCAAGAAAATCAATTGTGACAAAAAGATTATTTAGTTTACAATTTTTCTCACAAAACACACACGCAAAACTCAAAGGGGGGGAGAGGCATTATGCGCGACTTCCTCCCCCGCCCCAACCTTCTAAAAATCTACGCCTAAGAAAGTACGCCTTGAAACCACTGAGTAAGTTTATAATCAGCAATGTTTGAAGTACAATAAGTATGAATAATAGTACAGGGTAAACCTACCCTACTTCGTGATACTAAGGCTTCGCATTTCAGTAACAGAAATACGTGTAACATTTTAATTGTAATCTTATAATTAATGCAGTTCACTTATTGCTGCAACTACAAATGTCTGCTCTATATTGGTAACCTAGTGAACTCGGTGTATACAGCCTTCTCAATTTTGTGAAGATCTGCAAACTGGTGTATCACAATATACGGTCGGTTTACCTTACAATAAGTACAATAATATTACTATAAGTTATTTTACTGGTACAGATTCTACGATAAGTTTCGAGGGAAAAAGGAGGTGGGATCTGAATTAAAAAAAAAACATGCTCATTCCAACCCAAGCTCACTTTTTTACTGATTGTCCTTTTGACATCACCGAGTACAACATTGAGTGGCGGCTCGAGTGTTGTTGGCAGAGAGGGCACAAGTTGCCGAGAACTGTATACTCATGTGAACGTGCCGCCTTCAATAACCGCATGAATAAGGCCCAGTAGTTTTCGCGAAAAGATTTTTGCAGCACTTTGTTTCAGTGCCTTACGTGTGCACCAGCATCTCTGCTTTGTGGTCAGTGATTGGATGCTGTAACATACAACGTCTGGAGGTTAAACCTGCAAATCACAAACGTGTTGTGTCACAGTTATCCATGTACTGATTAGCACAGTCAAATGAATAACAACTGTACACAAAAACACTCTGCCAATAATCATGAAGTTGACCTGCACGTGTACACGTAAAACACTGAATAAAAGTGGGGTAAAAATCTTTTCGCGAAAATTACCGGACCCTAACCATGAACTATCTACTGGCTACTTATTGTCTTGTGACCAGTCAGTAATAAGCGACACCTACATACCAGCGTGTCAGTGGCTGTAGCGTCAACTAGCGCAATGGAGTATGTCCAAGCAAATAAATCCAGCCTTATACAGTTCTCTGCAACTTGTACCGCCACTGACAACATTACAAAATTAAATACAATATGAGCGGAGTGAGTGCCTCTTCTGTACCATTTCTATTTTTAGGGCCATGCACTCCGGTTTCTACTGTTTTTGCAACTTTTTTTTAAACTTAAATACTACAAATATATTACACAGTTTTGTTTAAAACGGTTTTTTGTAGCTAATTTTTTCAAGACAAATTAAATGGTTTCGACAAAGAAGTTAGTTATCAAGAATTCCGTTACACTATTAGCTAAAAAAAAAACATCGAATTTACTGTCATGAAAAAATTAACCAACACGCTGAAAACCATTTTAAAGAAAACTGCCAAAAAATATTTGTAATTATATTCTCGTTTAAGTTTGAAAAATAATTATTGCGAAAACAGAAGAAACAAGGGAGCAAGCTCGTAAGGTCGTTCAAGGGTGGAAAAATTATTGCGTTATGTTTGTATGGAACCGTTTTAGTTTTGTAAACGTTACTTGGGAGCACATTTTCCATTTACAAGACATTTTTAGCTCAGCCAGTTTTCCCATAGTGGCACTTCAAAGTCAAAATGTGCATGTTTTTTGTTCATACACCCCTCGAAAACCAATCAACACATTGAAATGATAAAATTCGCAGTAAAAATACATGTCAAGGGCTAGGGCATTAAGTACATAAAAATTCAATACAAAATAAAATTTTTCTTAAAGTAGCAACAAGTTTTCAAATTTCAGAAATGTTTTGAAAATACAAAACATTGTTTTAATAAGTCTTTATATACTTAAAGCCCTAGCCCGTGAATTGTATTTTCCCTGTGAATTATTTCGTTTCATTATGTTGATTAGATTTGGGGGGAGGGGGGTGTATGAACTAAAACATGCAAATTTTGACTTTGAAATGTCATTGTGGGAAAACTGGCTGAGCTAAAATTATTTTGTGAATGGAAAATGTGCTCCCAAGTAACGTCTATAAAACTAAAACTGTTCCATACAAATATAAAATTATGATATGTCTCCCTTCTTGAACGCTCTTAAGGGGCCTCCCTAGGTAGACTACGTTAGCGTGTGTGTGAGGCAGGAGCGATAAGATATCGCCTCTCTGCGCTAGCCACTCAGCTGGCGTGCAGTGCTTTACTATTATCATTTTTTCAATGAGACTTTACGTGATGACCTAGTTATTTTATTTGAGGCCACCATAGTTCAAAATCTAACGTTTGTATACTTACGTTTTTCGAATCCCCTAGTTATCTTCCCAGACACGGTAGTCTGGCCATTTTGAGGGGCCCGAAAACGATGTTTCTAATAAACATGCCAAATATTTTAATCTATAGCGACATAGTTTGAAGTGTTTTTTTTTTCTCGTAAGTATGCAAATATAAAACGCAATAAATTATTTGTAAAAAAAATAACTGTCGTAAGACGCTGCCACGGATTTGAAGCGCAGGTAAGGAGGCCCCTCAAAGGGCACATTCTATAGCAATTTTCGTTATCATATTTATTTTTTGTATTTGTATCAAGTATTTTTTTTTATTTCAGACATAAATCGCGACTAAATTATGATCTTATCAAAGCTTTTTATCTCTCATAGTTTTGCGTAATGGCTCGTATATTACAATATTTGCATGTTACGGTTGTAAGTACGTCACCAAAACAAACTGACACACTAAATTGAAAAAAAAAAAAAAAAAGAAAAAAAAATCCCTGTGAATAACGATGTTGCAGGCTATAAGTTCTCCTATATAAAAACGAAAATTAAAATATTTTCGTATTTAAATAAATAAACTGATAAGTTTTTTTTTCTCCAGAAGACCGTGTAGCTGGCAACACAGTTATTCGCAGTGAATTTTTTCAGTTTGGTATGCGAGTTGGTTTGAAAGTCGTCCTTAAAACTGTGACATGCAAATTTAGACCCTGACGAGCCATTATGCAAAACCTATGAGAGATAAAAAAAAATTCATTAGAGCAAAATTTAGTTACAATGTATGTCTAAAATAAGAAAAAATTGGTACAAATACAAAAATTAAAATATAACGAATAAAATTGCTAACCTAGCGCATGGGCGGTTTTGAAGCGTGTTGCGCAAATATTTTTTACGCGAAACCGCTTAAACAATTATTCCTATTGCGGTTAGCTAAGAAACGAACACACAATTAAAGCTACTTTTCTCCCTTTTCACAAATTCAGCACGCTTGTTAAGAACATGATTTTGGGGCCTCTCAAAATGGCTGAAAACTTTTTTTTTCTTTTTCTTTTTCTTTTTCTTTTCTTTTTTCTGCTGTAACTCCGGAAATACGATTTGAATTCCTAAAGTGCAGCACAAGATGTGCACTGGCCTTTACTTCAAATGTCCAAAAATAAAATGTTAGGGTCACCGCTTAAAGTTTCATAGGAAAAAGAGCTTGCACACTAGTTTAAGGGTGTTCACGCGGCAAAAACGCATAATTTTATATTTGTACGACATAGTGTTAGTTTTATAGGCGTTACTTGTGACTACACTTTCCACTTGTGAAACCTTTTTAGCTCTCACAGCCTTACCATAGCGGCATGTCAAAGATAAAATTTGCAAGTTACGGGAACATGCTAATAACAAAAACCAACTGTTTTATTCGAACGACATAATTTACACTGAAATTATATAGTACGGGTCATATGCTAAAAGATTTAAAACTGCACAACTAAGTCCCTTTGTATTCTTTTTTTAATGGCCATAAATTAAGAAAATTATTATTAGCTTTAGAACTTTTTAAAAATACAAAGTAATTGCATTGTATTTTTTAAAATCGTTTAGCATATAACCAATACTATCTAATTTCATGGTAAATGATTTAATTCACGTAAGTCAGTTGGTTTTTTTTTATTAGCATGTTTTTTCGTAACTTGCAAATTTTGACTTTGACTTGCCGCTATGGTAAGACTATGAAGCTAAAAAAGTTTCACAAGTTGAAAATGTAGTCACCAGTAACGTCTATAAAATTAACACTATGTCGTACAAACATAAAATTATGCGTTTTCGCTGCGAATAGAGGCGATGTGTTTCTCGTCGAGCCTGGTACTCGGCTCCAACCACTCCGCTGTTTCCACGCGTCGAACGTAGACATTTGAAACCGGTACACGGCGGACCTTTGGGGAGGGGAAGATATGATCGTCCGTGTAGCACTACTCACCTGGCACATTCTTCAAACACCGCCCGTCGACGTCTGATGCAGGCACTAGCAGCGCCGCGACGATTAGCGTCCACACCAGCATGACGGCGTCTTCTGTTACCTGCAACAACCACGTACATCACCGTTAAAATACACACTCAAGGCATGCTGCTGCTGCCGTACACAACTATTCACAACACACTTTCCGCACATATCAATTAAGATGACCTCTGGGAAGACACTACGGGCGACCCATTCACGTGCATCAATTCTCACCCTAACCTCTAGGCGCAAGTCATTGAACTAGCGTGCAGGCTTCTCGCCCACAACTAGGGACCCTGTTTTTTTTTTTTTTTTTCCCCCGCGAAAATAATTTTACCTCAGTTTGTTTCTGTGTCTTACGTGCACATCGGCAATTTTGCTTCGTGGTTATTGGCTACGTGTCTGTATGAAGAGCCGTATCTCATTTGACAGAGCCAATCACAAACACTTTCCTGCAACACCACATGTCTGTGATTTGCCGGTAGAATCTCAAGGCTCGTACGTGACCGTTAAAATATACAATCACTGACCACGAAGCAGAACAAACATAATGTGGCGAACCTATCATTTTATGCCATGACGTTAGAAAATCGAACATGCATATACCTTTTTACTGCTCCAAGACAAAAGACAGCAAAGACTCTCATTATGGCCATTTTTGGCCGTTAAGCTTTAGATAGGCTATCACAAGACGGCCTGGAGTGTGTATACACAGTCTTTGACTGCTATTCCTACTCCAATGCAGAAATTACTAATTCACGTTGAGCAGTGCGTCGCCTATATCCCTCGCTTCAAATACGTCGCAGTGTGTTCGTTTCTGCGAAAATATTACAGGAAGTGCTCATTGTGTCAACGTACGAAAAGAAAATACACTTCAGACAAGGTCAGAACCTCATTGTTAAGACGCCAAGTTCATTAAAAATACTGTTTCTAAGCCCTCCAACATGGCTAAAAACGACTTTTTCAGACTTCCGTACTTCAAACAATACTAACCGGATGTATGTGAAACTCAGATTGCGATGTGCACGGATCTTAGTTTCAGGCTTTCCACCAATAAAAGTATGTGGTCACCGCCTAATGTCCCATAGTAAAGACCGTTCGGCCGGAAACCTTGCACGCTCTTCCTGTGCTTGGAACGTTTAGGCGACGCGGCATTTGATGCGCGCTTCAAGGTCGACCTTACTGCTTCGTCGCTTTTGAGCCTCTCACGCACAGGTAGGCGGCGCCATGACGGTGATGATTAGGAAATGGAACTATCACAGCTTCCAATATTTGTAAAATTCATGGTAAACAACACAGATTACTATTTTTACACTGGAAAAACGATAATGAAATCGTACTTAAAATTGGCAGCCTATCGCCTCGGGCCGGCGGCGGTTGAAACTTGTCTCATCTACACCCGTTACTCGCGGCTAGTTCAAAAGCCTTCGCAACTGTTACAAAAACTGTAGGTAGTCTGCGTTGGAGATTTATAAACAAAATAACGGTAATTAAATGAAACTATACCTGCAACGGAAATTCTGAAATATACTATCGTACATAAAAAACTAAAACACACAAAAATAACACATACATAAATAAATAAATAAATTGGATGGGAGCCTAGCCTACCTGGTTAGAAAAACTAAACTCACCCATACCTACTTTACCAGGGGCGTTTTCTAACTAACCCTACTGACCTTGCTTACATTTACATCTATAAACATTTTTTAAAAAATAAAAATTAGAAAATTAATGTCCTTGTTTCTCACATAAAGAATAGAAAAGTAAGAAAAAAATTAAAATACTAAATACAAAATTACTAAAATACTATTTATGATGGCGAAATGCTATATTGTTATGGACACAAGCTTCAACTCAAATAATTGAAGTTTGTGTGACGTTCGTAAATGGCTGCTTACTTATTTGACACTCTCTAAAGATCGTAAAGAACCTACTAATCGCAGGCCCTATGATGTGGTATCACTGTAGCGAGCAGTAAATAAGGACAGATATTCTTGGAGGGTAGCTAACTTCCAGGTCAGTGAAAACGCGAATTTTTCCGATCTCTACTCATGAATGTTCAGAATAATAAACTACAGTTAATAGTAAATACAGCACGGTGTTAAATCAAATAATGCAAAAGCAGAAACACTGCGCCTTCTTTACAGTGCAGATCTTCGAAATAATCTTAGGCAAAAGAAAGCAATCCAGTTTTAGAGCGACCGCCTAACCAGTGCGATCTTGTTTATGTTCTCTTCTACGAAGGGGAGAGGGGGGGCGGCGCGAGGAAGTCAAGGTCGGATGACAACCCAAACAACACACACTGCGCCGCACAACTCTCTCAGGCGAGACCGCCTACACACGTCGGCCAAGCATCCGCCCATTGTTGCCAGACGTACTAGAATTATGGTATTTGTACCGGATTTTATCCCTTGGTACCAGGCAGTACCAGGTACCATATTTTTTTTTTCATTCTAACACGCAAAAACAACGGGAGATCTCCGAGAAAAACCCGACCAGCGGCATCGTCCGACACGATTCCCCCATGCGAAGATCCGAAAGTTATCGCAGGTCACAGTTACCTTAGCTACGACGGAAATAGTGAGACAAAAAGTGTTTGTATAATCAGGTCCAGGCGGGTCTTAGCCACGAAAAATGGCCGCCATAAACAAGTCAGAGTTTCACAAAACAGAGCACGGGGGAGTGCGATACGCTTGGTAAAATAAACAATTCTAAGGCTTCCATTACAATTATTTTTTTACACCTAAACGAGAGAAGATATCGAAAAACTGTTGCACAGTTTTTGTAAACAATTGTTTTTACATATAGTCTAATATTTTCTAGACAAGAAAAACATATTTGGCTAGTTAGTTAATTAATGGGAATTGCCTTAATTGCATAATTAGCTTAAACCATTGTGCATTTTGACATGATAAAATGAGCTAACATAGTACACACTGTTTTTAACGAGTGTACAGCAGTCTAAAAATACTGTCGTTTTAAGCAATTTTGAAAAGCCCGAAAATCATGTTTCTAACATGAGTGCTGAATTTGAATAAAATGCATTGTTTCAAGTGTGTGTTCTTTTCATGAATAAACGTAATATGGATATTTTAACCGGTTTCGAGTGAATAATACGTATGACGCGCTAAAACACCGTCCATGCGCCAGGCGAGAACTTGGCCGTGAGGTGAGCATCCAGGCGATGAGGTGAGCGAGCAAGAGTCGCTGCTGATCGCGGTCCTTGTAATCCAATTATACGCAAATATTACCTTAAGGCCATGATCTTACATTTATGTCAAACAATTGAAAATAACCAGAATATTTTTTTACCAAATGCTTTGAAAAAATTTGAGACTGTGTACAGTCATTGGCTTACTATACACAATTTTGCCAGAGCGATTTTTAAAATAATGTTACAAGTTTGAGGAGCACACAAACTTTACATGTGGGCAAGTCCCATGAGTTCTTTTGGGATAGAGGTCTTATAATTATAAATAAAAGAGTTAAATCAAGTACTGGATTTAATAGCTCTCAAAGCTACGAAATACACAAAACAGTAATCAACTATAACTCTCACAACACAATTAATTACGCACACAATTACTACTGCGATACAGAACGTTAGTTAACTTCGACAATTAAAGCACAAGAATATTTAGCATTAATTAATTAAACACTACAAATCACAAAATCCTGTCATATATCCAATGAACAGTTACTCAAATGACAATGTACAACCTTAACAGTCCTAAGGGAGGATGGTTCACCATGTACAGTGCATCACCCAGAGTGCACCACTGTCTTCACTCTTGAAGTCTTCGGTTCGACTCCCGTCGCACACCTCTTCTCCTGTCGACCCGCAGCAGAAGTCCTCTTGTCTCACCCAGTACTGCTCCGAAGGTATGTGCTTTGAATATATATACTGGGTAGAAGTCGCGAGCCTAGGTTAATTTTTCTAATACGGTGTTGGCGAACTTGGATAATCCACCGCCGCAATCGCCACCATCGCTAGGGCATCAACTTGTGCTGGCCCCTAGCGGGCAGTGGTCGAACTCTTCAAACTCCCATCCCCTTCCACAACCGTCGCCAAACATGCACTGTCGTTCACTCCCCCCCCC
>PNEQ01095947.1:0-13685 GCA_003012365.1 Medauroidea extradentata
TGAAAATTAAAAAAAAGTCAGTTTCAAGGTCAGCTTTTATATCTATATATGAAGACATATCAACATCATTCTGTTTATTTTTACTAGCATTATTAATAGCCCTCAGTCTCCTCTTTGCAATGAGATAACACATGACTTTGTATCTTTTATGGATATCAAGATATTAAACAATACAAAAACCCTTGAAAATGTAAATTTTTGTTCTGTAAAATCAAAATGAGGGCAGATAAAAATCAATAACTTTGGGTTTGAACTGTTGAAATATGTACATTATGTGTGACAAAATTTCAAATTTTTTCAAAATGGGTCAGCAACCACCCTTGGGTGATTTTCCATGGAATGACCCCTTAATCTATGTAGATTGCACCTTAGTCAAATGTTAACGCCCGAGATTACAGTAATTGATATTTTAAAATATTCTTTCTCATCTCTTTATTCCGAACGCTGCTGCATATTCGGCTGTCTTATCAGCCGCGTTAGACTAGCGGTCTGACGACTCGTCTCCCACCGGGTCGATTCCCAGCGTGGTAGATCCCGGAATATTCGCACGTGGGAATAGTGTCACGTGTTGCTGCTGGTCGGCGGGGTTTCTCGGGGATATCCCGTTTCCCCCCGCCAGCACCTCTCAGTTGTGAATCATCTCATGTCTTCTTCTAGGGCAAGCAGATGACTACGGACTCCCTGTTGTAAGTCTACATCCTACCATAGCCCTCTGGTATCCTGATACTATATTTATTCAGGGTGTACCAGTACTGCGGTTACAAACTGTCGGGAGACATATAGAGTACATCCGGACATAGCTCCACGGTTGGAAACACTTTCCTGATGCGCTAGTGATGACACAACACACGTGATAGAAATGACATGAACAAGAGAGAAAACATGTTTGTTAATCCTAATACAGCAACAATGCTGGGAAGTGTTTGACTGGTGATGACGATCGATGGCTCTTATGTTCTTTTTTCTTAGTTTTTGCTGTATTAAGGGCGCGGCTACCACAATTTTCATCATCGTTATTTTATTTTTTATTTGTACCAGATATTTGGCTCTTATGAAATTTTTTTATTTCTCATAGTTTTAGCGTAATGGCTTGTTAAAGTCATATTTTGCATGTTTCCGTTTTAACGACTACACTAAAACCAACTGATATATCAAACTCAAAAAAATCACAGTGGATAAAGACATTGCAGACTACAATGACATGCTCATAAAATAATAAATTAAAATTAATTGTATTTAAAAAAATTATTGTAATTTTTATTTTTAGTTTCAGCGTTATTTTAAAATTCAAATAATATAAAATATTTTTGTATCTAGTAAAAATGTTGAATTTTGAATTGGAAATATAAAAAATATCAGCAATATTTTATAAATACAAGAAAATATTTATTTTTTATTTTTATATATGTCAAATCATTGCCTACAACATTGTTATACACTGTGATTTTTTTCTGTTTGGTATGTCAGTTGGTTTTAGTGGCGTACTTAAAACCGTAAAGTCCAAATTTTGACGTTTACGACTCATTATGCGAAAACTATGAGAGATACAAAAATTCCCTAAGAGAAAGATTAAATCACAATGAGTGTATGAAACAGGGAAAAGAATATCTGGTACAAATATAAAAATTAATAAAGACGTTGAAAACTGAGGTGAACCGCGCCCTTAAAATCGTCTTCTCCATTTTGGCAGATTTTTTCGTTGCAGTAAAGACTACGTTTTTAGCTAATTATGTAATAAA
Organism: Medauroidea extradentata; assembly: GCA_003012365.1. NCBI lineage: Eukaryota > Metazoa > Arthropoda > Insecta > Phasmatodea > Phasmatidae > Medauroidea > Medauroidea extradentata. The sequence continues at coordinate 1,740 of PNEQ01095947.1, forward strand.
AGAAACTATGGTTTATTGACTTTTTATTAGTTGAAACCGTATTATGACAGCAGCCAACTGCCAAACTGATTTTTGATATCTGTTCTTGTTTAAGCTTAAAACATATTATTTGCAAAAACAGTAAAACAAGAAATCATGACCTCACGCTTCAAACGCAATCAGTGTGTTCGTGAACAGTTTTTTTCTACGATAATACGAGTACCCATTGTGCCAACGTAAGAGAAGTAAAACCACTTCAGACCATGGAGGTATTAGTCTATGGAGTGGGATCTGCCGTACATTTCAATGGTAATCATGTGAAGCCGATCATTTTCGAACTGCACATGCGCAGGACGTTATTTTTCATGAGTCGCCATATTTTGGGTGGCAAAACAATAGCAGAAAGCAATGTAATTATGTATTTTTTTTTTTTTTACAAAAATTCGTGCAAATTCTCTATTTGAATCGTACACGACAGTTTACAACTGCTTCCGAAATATAAACAAACCCAATCAGCTCTCGCTGTGTGTATGTATTTTATAAACTTGATGAATTTAAATAAAAGTTTCTTACCTGTACAAAGATAATCCTCCGCAACGATCGAGTATGTTTGTAAGGCCAAGAGCTGCACAAACTTTCACCATAATGTGTAGTTAACAAAAAACTAAAACATTTTCATTCAGCTCAATGCTATGTTTACATTTTTTTGCCACCACTAGCTCTATCCTTGTCTTTAAATGCCGTATGTTGGCCGGCTTCAAATTTGCTCGAAGGCTTCCACTCCATAGACTAATACCTCCATGCTTCAGACGAGGTCGGAACCTCATTGTTGAGACACCATGCTCATTAAAAACACTGTTTATAAGCCCTCTAATATACATAAAAATGCTCTTTCCGGACTGCCGTACTTCAAAATGGTAATAACAGTATATGTGTGTGTGTGAAACTCGGATTGCGACATTCATTGAACTTAGTTGCAGACTTTCCACCAATAATATTACATGGTCACGGCTTTAAGTACCATAGTAAAGACGGTTCGGCGGCGTGTTTGAAGGTCATCCTTGTCACCGTCATTTCTAAGCCTCTGAAGGTGGGTTCACAATTGATAACATAACAGTAAGCATAGAACAGAGGTCGTTCGCACAAGAACTAACGTCTACGTATTCTTACCTTCCGATTCGATTCACTACACAGTAAAAAGTGGTCTGCGTAGAAATGCTGGCATAGAAAATGGTAATATTTCATTTCTTGTGTACGCATGGGACAGCAACCAATCACAGCAAAGGATTTTGTGAATGTCCGCCATGTTGGTTTAACCTCCAGCAATACACATAAATAAAATAAAGCTAGATTATTAAATTTTAATGTTAAAACTATGTTTAGGCCTACATACTATAGTTAATGTTTAACATTGCAGGCTACAATGACATGGTCATGAAATATAAGAATAAAAATTATTTTAATTTTAAAAAATTGCTGAAACTGAAAATAAAAATTAAAAAAGTTCAGTAATGTTTTTAAAAATACAAATGATGTTTATTCTTTAATTTCCTAAGCATGTCATTGTAGCCTGCAATGTCTTTATTCACTGTGATTTTTTTTTTTTCATTTGGTATATCAGTTGGTTTTAGTGTAGTCGTTAAAACGGAAACATGCAAAATATGACTTTAACAAGCCATTACGCGAAAACTATGAGAGATAAAAAAAAAAATTCATAAGAGCCAAATTTAGTCACATTTTGTGTCTAAAATAATAAAAAAATATCTGGTACAAACACAAAATAAAATAATGATTATGAAAATTGCGGTAGACTGCGCCCTTAAGGGCTATTGTTTGCGGCATAGACAATTCATAATGTGAGGTGGCCGCCATCTGCCGGAATGAGGACGCACACAGCGGGGCCACGAAGCTAATGACAGTCTGTCCGGCGTAATTATAATGTGACGTGACGTCCTAGACCTCTGGCCCTGCCGCATCCTTCCGCCTCGTCTAGCTGTCTAGTGGTACATAGCGAGGAAGGGGGTGAGGCTGGCAAGTAGCTGGCCAGCTCGCTGATGGAACAAACACACGTAAAGAGATTACTGAAAGGTCAGGCGGGTACGTCGGGTCGACCACTTCACACAAACACAATCTCCGGCCCGGTGGCTGGTACACTGTTGCCAAATGGTGCGGGGTCAGGTTGACGTACTGTTGTGTGTTTTGTCCACAGTGAAGCCTGGTATGACGTTTAATGTGTCGTTATTTACAAGTGTACAAATCCCGGAGGCATGTATTGCCAGTGATTTTTGGTGAAGAGAATTTCGTAACAACTTGTTTCAATGACTTACGTGCACACCTGAAACTCTGGTTCGAGGTTTTTGGCAGAATATAATAGGGCAGAGGCGTGACTCATTTGACTGTACCAACCAGAACAATGTTTCCACACGTCCGTGATTTGCGGGTAGTATCCCGAGACGCCGAGGGTGAACCTCCAATCACTGATCTTGAAGCAGAGAAACCTATGTGCACACAAGGCATTGAGAAACAGATTATTACTGAATTTTTTCACCAAAAATCACAGACTTTAGACATAGAATTTCTTTGAAATTTGAGGTCAACAAATACATTGAACTTGGGTTCAATAAAATGATAGGATCACCACACGCGTATAATTCTTTGCAGTGTGTTCGTAAATACTTGTCCTCATTTTGTCAATGTGCGTAAAGAAAATACACTTCAAACTATGACCGAAAGGTGGTTTTAAAAACACCACGTCAATTAGAAAAATAATTTCGGATCCCCTCAAAATTTCTAACAACAGACTTTTCAAATTGTAACACCTTAAAAACTACTCACGTGTGAAACTTCTACAGAAACATACAATGTGCTTAGCTCAATACTTATTACTGGGGATGATGGTTTATCGCGGGGAAAGTTGACTGATTGCCGGATTTCAACGTACGTTCAACTTATGGAAAGATAAATGGCTTTCGCGTGTACTTGCAACAGGGTGGCTACAGGCAGGGAAAACAGGGAAAACCTTGAATTGTCAGGAAAATTTGGTGTGTCAGGGAAAACAGGGAAATGTCAGGGGATTCAGGCATTGTGCAGGGAATTTGGTTGAAAACGTAAATTGTCGGTTTGTCATTTTTACGCAGTAATTTGATTCATTCATCTACGTAAATAATTATAATATTCCGATTGATGTAAAGTTCATAGTGTACCGACTGCCTTTTCATTTTATTGTCTTCATTTAAATATTACGATTTTACGTTGGTTACACTGGGGAAATAACATACAAAGTAGAAAATTTCAAAACGGTATTGTAATGAATGATTGTTCAAAATAAACTTGATTCTTCGTCTGAAGAGTTTAAATGTTTCTTCTAAATGTGTATATGCTGTACATGAAATTACTGCTGTGGTGGTGGTATGCAGACTAAGTAGTTTTTATTAGGCTTATATTTTTTGTGAGATTAGCTGCGGCTATGTGAACTTTGTTTTAAAATTTGACTTGTTTTGTGAAGGTGGTATTTGTTAACACAAGTACAGCACCAAATTCAATACCTGTAATGAGTTATTTGATGTCATCGCAAGTTATCATTTGGTGAGTAATGTTATGATTTAATTTACATTTGGTTTAATTTCTGGTAAAATATTTTTCAGAAAAAAAAATTGAATTTGTTACAGTAAAATATTTCAGATATACAAATGTCAGGGAATTTTTTGGCAGCAACTCTGTAGCCACCCTGTGCAACTATGGTTTCTTGCAACATACATGGTTGGGTGACATGCGTCTCACAGCGTAGCTGTCTGGAGACCAGGAACAGGCGTCAAATATTACATCAGCGGGATTCTTATTGGCTCAGTCAAATAGGGTAACAGCTCGAGACTATTACGAGCGAAAGCCAGTAAAATTTTGTTAAGCTGAACGTACGTTGATACCCAGCGCTAACAGTCAAATTTTCCCGAGATTTAACCATCATCTCTAGTTACGCGTAGAGTCACTTTGTTTCACTGGCAGATCTGCTTAGTATTTATTGGCAGCGTGTCTTTGTTCAGAAACGTCTCCCATTTAACTGTACCAGGAAGAATAATGCAATTGTGACAGCATACGTCAGGGATTTGCCAGTAGAAGCCCTAGACAAGAGAGAGATAAAACAACCAATCAGTGACAATGTAGCAGAGCTGCAGATGTGTACATCAGACATTGAAACAAATTGGTGTAAAGTTCATTTCGCCATAAAATCGTGGATCTATAGGTCATTCGGGATAAAGTGAGCACTAAAAATTTAACATTTGAAAAATATCACTAGCCATTCCTGCATATAATTCAACATTAACTCTAGTTGCTTTTCTGCTTGTATGGTTGGCAGCGAAATTACGCAATATAGTTCCGTGTATTTTCTTATTAAAATACAAAAAATATTGGAATAAAAGCAACCAAAATCGACAAAAATGCATTATATATAATTAATAAATCCTTTTAAAACAAACTTTATGGATTTATTCTCACTGTACAATTTATCATTGACGCGCGACCTTCAAGTGACGTGTCAAGAGGGGTTAGAAATTTCCCTGTTACGCGTGGAAAGATACGTATTAGCTGAAAATAGAACTTTAGCAGGGCTTTTTATTTGTGCTCACTTTATCCCGAACCGCCTATAGTTATATGTAGAGACGGGAAAAATTCGCAGGTTCAATGACATGTAGGCTAGGCTTCAAGAACATATGTGTATAAACAACAGCTGCACATTGCATGCTCTCTGACACAGTAATACCGTATTATTGGAGGTGCATTTGGCTGCTGCTTCATCATTGACTAAGTACCTTCCGCAAGGTGTTTAAGGGTGTTCAAGTAGAGAAAAATCATAATTTTTTTTTGTATGTATGAAAACGATTTACTATTGTAAACGTTACTCGTGAGTACATTTTCCTCTTACAAAAAAAAATGTTTGCTCAGCCAGATTTCCCGTAACGGCATTTCAAAGTCAAAATTTGCATGTTCTTAGTTCAAACATCGCGGAAACCAATCAATACAATGAAACGAAAAATTTCACAGCGAAAGTACGTGTCACGGGCGTGGGCTTTACGTACATAAAAATACAATACAAAATATTCTTGTTCTTAAAAAAAATTCCTAGAAGTAGCAAAAAAATGTCAAATTTCAGAAACTTTTTAAAAAAATACAAAACATTGTTTGAATGCGTTTTTATATACTTATAGCCCTAGCCAGTGGCATGTACTTTCACTGTAAATTATTTTGATTTATTCTTCAGAACTAAGCCTATTTACTTAACTTTTTTTTTTACTATATGTAAACAAGCATATACAATTAGGTTGTCACAATCTCACCCCACTTGGCACAATCTCACCCCGTTTTACGGTATATGTTATTAAAAATACTATGCCGGAAGGTTTCCAAGGAAGTTGTGTGAGAGTATATATAAATAGTTCACTAGGGCGATGTGTCTCGCTTGTAGCTTCAGTCAATAGTTGTCGTGATGTGTTACTATTGCTTCATCTTGAATTCACGACTGTGACCTCGCCAACAACGTATGAACTCAGCTGTCACCGAACTGCTGTGTTTGCTCCTGTTTGTTGCGACAGTTGCAGCCATGTTTTCCCTATGTTTTGCGACAGAGTTGAACACTTTCTTAATGCAGCCTACTTTCTTTGCGTGCTAATTTTCACACAGTGTTTTTATGTAGATTTTTTTGAAAGTTTTCCTGTTCAGTAGCCCTGTATTACACGTCGTCTTGAATGTTTCGTCATCTTTCACGGGTTACAGATTTTACAAATACTACGATCCTACATTGTATTTCCTGTGAAAATGCACTCAAACCGCTTTACAGCATAGTTTCTATTACGTACACATGCGGGAGTCTGTGTTTGTTTACTTTGTACATGCGCTTTCCTGTTAATCGTCTGCTGATGGCTATTTGCCTACTCGGGAGCAGGGTAGACCCGAGTCATAGCCGGCTTTAGTAGAAGGCCGCGGCCTTAGATCTGGCAACCCTGTCAGGAAGGGTCATTTTAACACTTCTTTTGTCTCGCTTACGGCAATGGCTTCCCCTGATTCGCCGGTATGTACGGCACAATAACGAATCAGGTAGTCATTGTCTTTGGAGATCTAAAAGGAGTGTTAAAATGACCATTCCTGACAGAGTTGCCAGATCTAAGACCACGGCCTTCTACTAAAGACGGCTATGCCTGAGTGGATCCGGCGACGAGATCGAGTTGAATGTTTTAGAGATCTTGAGGACAATCTATTTCACCCGCAGTTTCCCACGGTGTTCTTTGTTGACGGTGCCTCTTAGCCGAAGCCATACCAGCGCCCGGCCCCCTTGGGTGAGGAGAGTGATCACGCTCTGCCACGCAGTGAACTTTAGCTAACAGCCAGTTGGAACCGCCCGAACCCTTTGACGGAACACTGAACTGCGCCTCCATCCACCTACCAAAGGAGGACAGGGGCTAGCGATAGAGCCAAGGGCCACCCGTCCCTGGTTCTCGCCCACTTACCTGTCCCCCGACTGAGATCCTCAGCTCAGTCACCTCTTGGTTTGAGTCGGGGCCCATCTTACCCCTAACAGACTCACCGGGCCTGCTAGATCTTGAGGACAGATAAACGTTTATCGCATGACGTTCTTGACAGATTTTATAGTAATATGTACGTTATCAAGTAGATCCAATGTAGTTTTCATAAGCGCCTAAAGTAAACACTTTGGCGACCTTCTGTCTGGAATAATAATAATAATAATAATAATAATAATAACTGGGGCTAGGAAAAATTCGCGAGTCCAATGATCTGCATGCTAGAATACAATGTCCTATACATACTTAAGCCCCGTCTATTCGTTCATTGTCTGCTGTCTGAATGAGTAGCAGGTAATGTACACATGGTAGGTCTTAGGTATACACAGGATAATGGATTCTAGCTTGTTGGTCGTTGAACTCGCGAAATATTCCTAGTCATAATAATACCGTATTATTTGCGACCTTAGACGGTATCTTGGTTGAGTATGATATACTCTATACACTTTGATTGTAGCTTGGGTATCTTTGTTTATATAAAAGTAGAGCAAGTGACTGTAACGTACTATGCTATTGTGGACATACGCCATTGCAATATTACGACTTCCCAGAAATCGTAAAAATCAAATATTTCTGTGACGACATAATACTGCAATGGCGTATGTCCACATAGTACAGCAGGTTATTCTGTGCCATTGCAAGAAACATTCAATGCCACGCGGAAACTGTAAATAATGTAAAAAAAAGTAACTAGAACTAAGGTTAGTTCTACTACAGGTTAGAAACATCAATGTTAAAAAGTTTGTCACACGGACAATTTCTGCCGCTTGAGCGCTAGTATCGGTAATGGGTGCAGACGTACCAACCACGTGCTTTCCTCAATTTTAAGTTGATAATTTAACACGCTAAATTGTTTTTTTTTTTTTTACTTTAAAATGAAGTTAAATTACTTTTGTCATTTCCAAGCCTATTTAAATTAAATTTTAATACGGTTTCGTATTTATCTGGTCCATTTGCGATAGCCGAAACTATCGGCAGAAATATTCCTGTGCCAAACTCTTTCATAAGAGAAAACATTTTCTTATTAACCTGTAGTAGAATTAACCTTACTAGGGTTTCAGAAGTGCTTCGTTTACCCCGAGACAGCTGTACTGTTATTTTCTGCTTGTAATGAATCCTCCATAAATTAACGGGTTCGCCATGTGCTGTCGCGTGGTATCTCAGAGTTAGCGATAAGGCTGAAGGCAGAAACGTCTTATCTTGCTGTGGGCCTCTATTGTGGCCCTCATCGACGTCGGCTAGGACACAGACCACACGAACGTCTTGTCGCAGCTCTACGACCTTCGCCATGTCGGCAGTGTCGCCAACTGCGCAAATAATTTCCAGCAGACCGGGAACTTGGTCAATGACAGCCAATATCACGTAGGCTGTTCACGCTCCAGTGAATACTTATGAAGGACGGGTATCCAATCATAATTTGTTATAAGAGACTAGGAGCATTCACGACTTAGTTTTACTGCAAGTTAGGTTTCAAACGCTCGTACATTTCTTGTTTATGTGTATTTTTTATTTACTTATTTATCATCATTCCGTTGAGCCTGCTTACGTGGCTGGGAAGCCACAGGGCTATGGAACGTCAAGTATTTACATAAATTTACAAAATATACAAGTAGGATACAAGATTATACAACGCTTAACAAATTTTACAAATATTACCGGTGCTTATGATTATATAAATATACGTAAGAAATTTATCATGATGATTATCATACTAATGATAAACAGTTTGTCTGTACTGCAGTCCAGTTTATCTGAGCAATCTACCGTATTATACTTCGCAATAGAGAGCAATGTAATTAAAATGCAGTATTACAATTACAATCTAACAAATTTAATATTCCAATCATTAGATAAGAATACGTTGACAACACAGAACAACGTTATTATAATGCATAATTACAATGTAACAACTTTAGTCTTATATCTACAGTCATTATGTATGAATGTGTCCAATATATTCATTTATTTCCTCAATATTATAGAACACTTGATTGTCAAACACTTCATGTAGAATACTGATAAACTTGTTAGTGCTTTTCTCTGCAGTAATTATTTTAGGCAGTTTGTTATACAGATTCATGCCTATATGGTAGAGACTTTTCCAAAATAATGCACTGTCATGCCGAGCTATCCTTGCTCGTTCGCAACAAATAAAATACAAACATTTCTTGCTTCATGATTACAGGTGGTGAAATTTCACAAATTCAATTACCTGCATGTTAGAATCAAATATCCCATTAATACTCAAGCCCACTGGCGCAACTAGAATGGACATTTTCGGAGGGCACAATTCTGTGAATACTGTTATACTCAAGCTACCCCTACCTGTAATCAGTAACGTTGTCAGACGGGGAAGGATGGCTATCCTGCGAATATTATAAAGGATCACCCACTACATCTTCAAGCAGGGGGTCCGGAGGTCCTCCCCCGGGAAAATTTCTGATTTCAAGGTGCAAAATAGTGCTATTTTAGCAGTTCTCGTTGCTAAAGATCACTGGTTATTTAATATTAAATTTATTGTAGTTTTTAAGACCTTGGTTGGTTATTTATTGGGGGGGGGGGGCTGTGCCCTAGTGCCCCTCCCCCCAATAGTTGCGCCTATGCAAATCCTGTATATTCGTTCATTGTCTGCTGTTCCACTGAGTAGCAGTTAGTGGACAAATCGTCGGGACTTAATTATGCATAGGATATTTGATTCTAACGTGCAGGTCATTGAATTCGCGAAATTTCACCATCTCTATTCATGATGTGAACTAACTTTCTTCAGGAGCCACGATTGTCGCAGTGGATAGAGTACTCGCCCCCCACCAAGTTGATCCGGGTTCGATTCCCGGCGGGGTCGGTCCCCGGATTGTCGCATGTGCGAGACGTACCGGACGATGCCGCTGGCCGGCGGGTTTTCTCGAGGATCTCCCGTTTTCCATGCCCCCTCATTCCGGCACTGCTCCGTACTCACATCATGTCACCCCTCGCCAGCCATGGATACCTAGATGTTAATTGTTGACCAAAATCTCGTCAATCAAATTAATTTTCTTCACATAGTTTGTTGAAATGGACGACTTGAAAAGAGGCGGAGCTTCAGTCAGGTGTGGGATACAATTCCTATCTCCATGGACACCGCAGCCGAACATAACCTTCATTTAGGTGTTTGGCTTCACATGTCCCGGATGAGACGTACGTAAGAAACTTAGTATTTTGTTTGGAATTTGCCGCTTTTTCATTTAATCACTGTTCTTACGCATTTGCGTATCTTAACTATGAAATTGAAACTAGTATTTTTAACATTGCGTGCAAGTCTATGAGTGCACAAATTTTTTTGTTTCTGCCATCACCAACTAACAAATCAGTATGTAGCACTCTCCCCTTGCGGTGTGACGTCAGAGGGCGTGTAATTCAAGTCGTCCATTATGTATAGTCTAGATAATAAACCGTAAAATTATTTATTGAAGGTTTAACGTTTTATATGTTGAAATACTGTGCAGTCTGGATTATAAATAATAATATTTTATTTCCGCTAATTTAAAGGTTTCATATGTTTCTGGAAGTATTACTGCTAGATAAATTATCAGTGCAATTACAGAAAAGTCTCGTGTCGCAGTTAGGTTAATAAATACGTATTATTCTAACATGTGGCGCTATTGTGGTCGGGACATGTACTTGTTGAGAAAATGTTTGTACTTCGGTTTGTTTCAGCACCGCCCTGCATGTTCATCTACAGTCTTGCCTCGTGGTCTGAGATTGAGTGTTGAAACTCTTACGTGTCTTAACGTTTTGCCGAATATCTCAGACGTGTGGTATCGCAGTACTCTTGTTTTGATTGGCCCAGTTAAATGAGAAACGCCTCTGCAGGAAGCATGCTGCCAATATAACAACGAAGCAGACATTCAGATGTGCACGTACAGCATTGATACTAGTTGATGCAGCAATATTTTCGTGTAAACCCGGCGTCCCTAGTGATTGGATCGTTCTGTACCTGCGTCTTGATACGGCATGAACAGCATCCGGAAATTTTAGCGAGTCGTTTTTCCGCTAACTTGATTCGCCTTAAGAGGACATGGTACATAATTCAACGCTAAACGCGTTAATCTGTAACTGTAGGTTTCTTGAAGCCAATTTGCGGAAATTAAACAGTAGCAATCCTAGACGATAGTTTTAGCCAACGTTTTAAACAAAAATGTTTCCAGTGTTACGAACTTCTGAGGAACAATCTCTGACGCCGGAACCTCGTGCATTTAACTGCGGCGCAAGAGATCACCCGTAACGAATTAGTAATTCTGGTTAAATATTTACTCATAAAGTTGACAAATATCATTGTCTAGGATTGTCATTGAGTATTTTATCCATTTTGGCTTCGAAAAAAGCGTAGAAATCAGTTGATGTTTTCAGCGTTTATTTATCTACCACGCACTCTTAAGCGGTTTACGCAATAGAGTGACGTGTCGCTCAGTGACGAGCGTCAGCCAATCAGAGTCTTGACGCTAGTGACGGGCGTCGAGGACAGAGCACGAACGGCTGACGTTGGATTTGTCGCTCATCGCTGGCAACGGATACAAAGAAGAAGAGAAGTTGTTTACATTTTAACTCTCACGGAACTGTTTTTTAGGTTAGAACAAAATTGAGAATCAATATATTAAAATACATCGCTTGCAAACGTTCGCTGAAATGTAACTAATATATTTGTCTTCCTTTATTCTTTTGTAGAAAATTTAACCTCTGTTTCCTGTTTGATAATTATTTATCTAAATTGATGCGAGCATCAAGAAATCATCAATTTCTTTATTTTCCGTTTACGTTTCTTCAAAAATCTTTTACAATTGCTAAATTGTTTCTCCAGGTAAAAGTTGGCAGCACAAGTTTGCGTCGCTATCCGCCGGCGATATTCCATCGCTCTGTTATGAATACGTGACAGGAACTCGTTGCTGGCGGCAAGCGTCGGGCGTATCGCGTCGCTGCATTGTGAAAACCGCCTTAGTGCATTGACAACGTGTATATGTGAAGAGACGTGTCCCATTTGACTGATTGGTGGTAGGTGTATCCGCCATGTTGCTTCCAGTGAAGCCATTTTGCTGGCGTGTGTTTCTGAGTTTGCCTTCCTACATGCGGTTCCACTTCTGTATTCCTAGATATTCTGTGCACAAGCCGTACAAGCACAGTTATAACATGGCGCCCGGTATAAACAAGCAGACGGCCATGTTCGCAATATGTCAACGAATTTTTTTCCTAACCTACCCTAACTACTGCGTTATGTGTGAGGCCCGGGGAAGGGGCGGGATTAAGTGCGTCTCAGGGCTGAGTGTTGGCTGAGCCCCATACGCCTACAAGGGGGAAGTTTCATGCAGAGGAGGAATTGGGCAGACATGGCCGCAATTGGGGCCGTGTCTACCTCCCTAAGTGT
>PNEQ01095947.1:13785-24533 GCA_003012365.1 Medauroidea extradentata
GGGGGGGGGGGGGGGGGGGGGGGGCTGTCTTTCTTTTCTTTATCTTCCTTTAATTTCATTTTGGGAGGGCGCTGGTTTTAACCAGGGTACTGTGGGTAAGCACAATGCCCTGGTGGAGGACGAGGTTTTAATATGTCGACGAAGTTCCCTTCTGATGTCCTTTATACTGTTGTGACATGTCGCTGTACCCCCACCACCATGCCGCTCTTATATATTCTTCCCTCGCCGGTCAATAACCTTGTCAATGACGAGAGCTACAGACGCAGTTGGAAATCGTATCGCTGAGTGTTTCATATTGCTGCTACCAGCTTGGCGATGATGCCGTTATTGAAACAGACTGACATGTACTGAAAGTGCTTGTTGGTGCTTTTTGCTGCAGACCACGGTCGTAGAAGAACAGGTCTGGACACTCGCCTATCTACCAATGTGTTTTGCTTGACCCCCTTGTTGTTTGGCTGTAGTTCGTCAAGTTACCGAGAATGTCGTACTTTTTGGCGCTGTAATCCGGCCGGTCGGAATCAAACTCCGTCCACTTTTTTCCATTGTTAAATTTATAAAGTAAATAAAGATTGCTGGAGCCTTTTCTTAAATTTGTGAGCGAATGAAGTATTTCATAAATTGATAAAAAATACGTTTTGATTAATTGTTTATCTTAGTGGAAAGGAAGTGGGCGGAGTTTAGTCCGACCGCCCTAACTGCAGCGCCAATAAAAAACAATATTCTCGGTAACTTGGTGAACTACAGCCAAACAACAAGGGGGTCAAGTTTCCAGGCGAGTGTCCAGACCTGTTCTTCTACGACCGTGCTGCAGGCATGGTTCAGCGGCACAGAACATCGAGGTATACAGAAGTGAAATAGCCGGTAGGACAGCGAACACGGTCACACTCTCACACACGCCAGCAACATGGCTCCCCTGGCCAGTAACATGGCGGATACACCTACCGCCAATCAGCGTAAGGCGGCTGCCCTGCTAGCCGGCAGTCAGACCAATAGGAAACCTGCCGTAACATGCAGGAGCCAAACACACACGGGGCAAGTATCAACAGCTTCTGGAAACCAATAAGCGGCAAAGTTCGCCCGTATCAAACGAGCCGCTGCGTCTGCATTACTATCTAGTCTGTGGCAGCGGGTCACGGAAGAATTCCAAAATTGTCTCGCAGAATGTACCGCTGATGGCGGCCACCGTCTTGAAAATATCATTTTCACAACAACTAAGAAGAAGAAAGAAAAATGCGTTTGCCTATCATGTGAAATTATGACATGTTTTGTAACTTTTATCTTTGTTGCATATAGTTAATAATTTGAAATTGGGAACATCTTCTTGGCTCATCCTATACTACATAAACGAACCAATTTTCAACAAATCTGTAAATCGATGTTACGATATCTATTGTTTTTATCTTGAAGAATAAATATCGCAAATGTCGTGAATCATCTATGGCTAGAGATGATGGTATATCGCGAAAATATTTTGTCCCAACATATCCTTGAAAACACTGTATTGAGAGATATACTTGTGACACAACGTAGCTGTATGCAGAACAATAACGGGCATCAAATATTATAAAATCGGGATTCTCATTGGCTCAGTCAAATACGGTAACAGCTCCAAGTATAAGCTAAAGCCAGTAATCTCCAGGTAAAATAAACGGGTGTTGAAACACATCTAACGGTCAAGTTTTCCCGCGATAAACCATCAACATCATCTCTACAAATCCCACTGTACGAGAGTAATAGTAGGTTTTTTTAGCACCTTTCACCTCCCTCCCCTAACTTCCTAGATTAGTTGGCGTGGCCATGGGCGTAGTTGTGTATTTCAGTCACTGCTGTAGTTCCCAGTACAGTGCTGGCCGCACGCCAGCTTCCAGTGCAACTTGTTGATCTTGTCTGGGGTGAGCGGCATTCGCTTTCGAATAACGTATAGTGACGTACAACTAAAAAAAAAAACCGGTAAGGGGTGTGTCTGGTCGATTGTTTAACGATGTTGGCTTCATTCCTCATTAAGGGGGCCGCCTACCCGCGCATGAGAGACTCAAAAGCGACGGAGCAGTAAGGTTGACCTTGGAGCGCGCATCAAATGCCGCGTCGCCTCAACGAGCCAATCGCTGAACTAGCGTGCAAGGTTCCCGCCGAACGGTTTTTACTAAGGGACATTTGGCGGTGACGATATGATTTTATTGTGGGAATGTCTGCAGCTAAGTCCAGTGCAGGTCGCAATCTGATTTTCACATACATTCGGTTAGTATATTTTGAAGTATGGAAATCTGGAAAGGCCGTTTTTAGCCATGTTGGAGGGCTTAGAAACAGTGCTTTTAATGAGCGTGGCGTCTTAACAATGAGGTTCCGACCTTGTCTGAAGTTTGTTTTCTTTTCATACGTTGGCACTATGGGTGCACGTGGAATATTTTCGTAGAAAAAACCTGTTTACGAACACACTGCAACGTATTTCAAGCGTGGGGTAGGCGGTCGCCTTAAGGGCATGGGCCCGAGTTTCTTCGCATTTAATGACAATTATTTTTTAAAACCTAAATGGGAGCCGATAACGTAAAGTCGCTTCGTAACTTTGTTATGACTGATTTAAACTGCATACTCTAATTTTGTCGAGTCAGAAGGCTGCAAAATAGTTGCTAATTAGATAATTAACGAAATTTCCTTTTAATTGATAAATTAGCAACACTCGTCATACAGTTTATCTCGAAAAATTACATTGCATAGTAAAACCAATTTGCAAAAAAGTTACGAAGCAATTTTACGATATTGACTCTCGTATGGATTTAAAAAAATAATTCTCTCGAAAGCCGAGGAACTCGGGTCCAAGCCCTTGAGGGTGCTGTCTCTCTCAGAACCACGGCGGCAGCAAGCATAGGGATTGACATGTTATGACGCTCAGTACGTGTTGAAGCTACATATACGTTGCCACTGATTTGCTTAATTATCTCGGTGGCGTGTACATTGCTAAAGGATATTTTAGGCAGTTTTTCAGTGCCCTGAAAACTCTGAGAAAAATTATAAGGATTCTCACGCACTGAAAACCTTCAAAAAGAACTATTCACATTTTTCCCCTGCAATTTTATTCATATTAACAATAGCTTCCACTGCTCGGTGCTGAAAGTGGCTTCAGTCGGCAAGCGATATCACAAAACGGGACTGAGCCACAGTGAATATACTTTAACACGCGAAACCCTATCCTTGCTGCCGCCAGAGCTCTGAGGTAGGCAAGACCCTTAATTACGTAACACACGTCTGTCCCGCGCGGTTCTTGTGTTTCTTTATGTATTTTTCTCGGAATGAAGATGAAATTGTGGCGTGCCTTCCAAGCTCTAACGCGCGCGCGTGTGTGTAAAAAAAGGAGGGGGGGGGGTGTTTGCGTATATATATATTTATTTATTTATATATTATTCGTGATGCATGGTAATGTTCTTAGTTAAGGGCTTGTTCCCGAGTTTTTTCAGACTGGTGCCAATAACTCTTAATATTTTTTAACCAAAAGTTTTGAAAAAAATTTGAGTCAATGTGCAATCACATGATGCACAATACTGTGGACGCGTTTTTTAAAATAATGCACCATTCGCCAGCAAAAAATAATTTCGTTCATTTTTGCTTATTTTCACGGCGAAAAACGTGGTACTTTGGGTAATGAAATCTAAAAAACTGTTCAGTATAATTCTACAAAAAATTCAGCTACAAATTATAACATGTAAGTGTCAAATCTGTGCAGCGAAATTTTGATATGAGTATTAGGTAGCAATAAAAAATTTTTTCGAAATCATTGCAAAACTCCGTAGCAAGGCCTTAAATAGGCTACCTCTGTAAGTATATAGCTAGGGCTAGGAAAGATTCGCGAGTCCAATGACCTGCATGCTATAATCCAATGTCCTATGTATACTCAAGTCCCGTCTATTCGTTCATTGTCTGTTGTCTGAATGAGTAGCAGGTAATGGACAAATGGTAGGGCTTCGGTATACACAGGATAGTGCATTCTAGCATGTTGGCCGTTGAACTCGCGAAATATTCCTAGCCCTATATGTATAGTCAACCAGCTATAGTAGCGTATTAGCTTACGACTTTGCGTGGTTTTTGAGTGTAATGCCTCTTTGAGTCGTGCAAAAGTTCTGTCTTAAGAACTCCAGACTATCTTGAGTAATGATATTTATACTGATAATAATATATGAAAAGTGATACATTGTTGTATAACATTATTTTATTCCTCTAAGATATTCTCTTGAAATAAAAATATCTGTAAATTTCAAATGACGCAGAATGATGTTAATGGATATTAATGACCAGTTTAGAATAATTTTTTACTACCGGTATTTGTTTGTTCCAATCGCAATCGGATGTATGTTATCGGAGCGCATATGTTACAGAGACACACACGTATTATATACGTACTGTACATACTTACTTTCAAATTAACACAGCTGGTTTTATGACAACAGTTGTGTGGTAGGTATTGTTTACTTGTTATAATTACAACATAAATGCGCAACATGTATTGTGTGGAAATTGAGGTATACTCTTATGCATACGTATTCATGTTTTACAGAAATAATGTAACATAGTTTGTAAATACTGAGAAATATCTTGGCTCTCAATCTAGTTTGAAATTTCCCGCGCAGACTTACCATAAATCACGTGACCTGTTTTTGAACACACAGTATAGTGTATTACGCAGCTGTGTATCAGCTGTTCTGTCGGCGTTGCGTGTCCTCCTTCTGTTATCCTTCAGATAAACGCCGTCGACCAGTGTTACCAACACTGCAGTAGGATATTCAACCAGGAACTTATACATACCAACAGCTAATGTATTTGGGCCGGAAGTTCTCGCGATAAATTGTGTGCATTACTTTGTTTCAATGTCTTATCTGATCATCAGCATCTCTACCATTGGCTGTGTGTATTTGAGCAGAGTCTTCAAGTTTTTGAAAGCTACTCATAAAATGTAAAAAGAAGCCGTCCTATGTTATACCTGTAGCCATGATATTGTGGCATGAAGTTTTTGCAACATTTGGTTTCAATACGTTCTGTGCTATGCTTCATTTTCGGTCACGGGATGTTTTAACTGACATTTGTCTCGAGGTTATCCTGGAAAATCACATACGTATGGTGTCACAATTATTTAATTCTAACTGGAGCATTAGGGGGATTGATCCCTGTCAGATCGGTTTTACGTTTTTCTTATAAATCAGGTAATAGACACGTTGTTTTGCTTTTTTCATTCTGACAAGGCATAGTTTATTGTTTCATTCACTTTCTGGAATCCATACGGCATTGTTTCTGTTAATGTAGCGGCCTCTGTAGTCGCTCCCGTAAATAAAGCGATTTTTTCCTTTTCAGCTGTTTCCCGTTGCAAAATAATGAATATATTATGGTTCCAGTAATTACAGAAAATCGATTAAGTTTGTATCTATGCCTTGTCGTGACAAATATTTTGATACTTTGACTGGAACAGAAGTTATCGAGAAGAAACAGATAAATCTAAGGCGATAGGTCGTTGCCATAAAATCACACTGCAGCGTGTTTGAAGAAAACGTTTTACACCGAAACTAATACACGTGTGTTCATGCCGTTTCTCTACGAAAAGAACACACACTTCAGACGACTGCCCTTAAGTACTTACAAGACAACACACGTATTAGAAATCCCCTTTTAGGGCACGTCAAAATGTGTTAAAACGGGGTTTTCAGGCTGCTATAGCGGAAAATATACTAGCCGAATACATGTGAAACCACTTAAGGGTAGTGCAATGGACTTTAGTAAAGTGATTTCGTAAATAAAACAATAGGGTCACCAGTTAAAGTCCCATAGGAAATTTGTTTGTTCGCGAAGATTGCACGCCTTACACGTAGAGGCGACGCACCGTTGTATGGCCCATACGACGTCGCCCTTAGCACCATACCTCACTCACACAAACACATGTGACACGAGGCGGGCCCCTTAAGGGGCCTCCCTAGGAGACTGCGTTTGTGTGTATGAGACAGGAGCAGTAAGGCTGCCATTGACCGACGTATGTAATACATTATCGCCTCTACACGTAACCTACTCAGCTGGCGTGCAGTTTTACTATTATCCTCTTACCTTTTGGTTTTTAAGCGGTGACAAAATTATTTTATTAGTGGGCAGCGTTGATCAAGAGCCTAACGCTATTTTCTATAGTTGTCTTTTTTTAAATCCGGTTGTTAGTTTTCCAGATACAACAGCCTGGAAAAGCCATGGTCATTTTGAGAAGTCGGAAAATTATGTTTCTGATAAACGTGCCGATTTTTTTTTTTTAATTATAGCGACATAGTTTGAAGTGTGTGTTGTCTTTTCGCAGGTATACACATATGGTGTGTATTTGTAGTTTCGTAAAAAAAAAATAGTAACTCGTTGATTTGAAGCGGAGGTAGGGAGGCTCCTTAAGAAAGCTCTTAGCCTGCTCATGGATGGTGTTGTCATCGGCGTCGTAAGCATTTGAATTTTTTTTTGGGGGGGGGGGGACGTCACTGGTAGAGAAAGTGTACATATAACCTACGTAATAAAGGGGTGTGTAGGAGTCCTCCACCGGGAAGTTTTATATTTTAAGGTGCAAAATGCTGCTATTTAAAGAGTTTATGCATCAACATATTTAATATACAACTGAAGGAAATCTTAATCTCAAAATATACAAAATTTGGGGGGGGGGGGTGCGTGTCCCCCCCCCCCCGTTTACGACGCCCCTGGTGTTGTTACGTGTCTCGTTTACGCAAAATCGCTTTACTTACGTTTATCTACGAAAAGAACACATATTCGAAACTATGACCGCGGTTACACGGGCTCAGAACTGGTTATAATTAAACTAGCTCAGCCGTACGTGTGGTCACACGGTGTTTGAAGTAGTTCATATTGCTGCTTCCTATTTAAACTGAACAAGTTGTAACGGTTCTTCACCTAAACAACATTTTCTATGCTTTGCTGTGATTGGCTCGTTAAACGTCAACAAGCATTGCGGACAAGATGGTTGACAACCCCGTGTTATGTTGCAGCAGCGGAAATTAAGTTATTAAAATGTTTTGTTAGCTACGTATAAGTAAATATAATTTCATATTAAAATTCAAGTTTTCCCTCGATAAACCATCATATTTACCTGTAGGACTTTAGCGGCTATTGAAATTTTTTATTATTGGATAGACATAGTTCTACGCTAAAAGCACGTTTCTTGAAGCCAATTTGTAAAAATTAAACAATAGCAATCCTAGACAATAGTCTTAGCCAACGTTTTAAACTAAATTGTTTCCTGTGTTAACGAACTTCTGAGGCACAATCTCTGACGCCGGAACCTCGTGCATTTAACTGCGGACGCAAGAGATCACGCGTAACGAATTAGTAATTCGGGATAAATATTTATTCATAAAGTTGGCAAATACCATTATCTGGGATTTTCATTGAGAATTTTATCTATACTGGCTTCGAAAAAAGCGTTGAAATCAATTGGTGTTTTCAGCGTTTTACGTACCCTTAAGGGCGTTAACGTGGCAAAAATTCATAATTTTATATTTGCTTGGCATAGTGTCAGTTTTATAGACGTTACTTGTGACTATTTTTTCCACTTGTAGAAATTTTTTAGCTCTCATAGTTTTCCCATAGCGGCATGACAAAGTCAGAATTTGCAAGTTACAGGAACATAGGTTTAACAAAAACCAAGTGACTTACTAGAATGAAATAATTTACACTGAAATTAGATGTAATGGGCACTAACTTATGCTAAAAGATTTAAAAAGACAGAATGGAATTCCTTTGTAGTTTTTAAAAAATCCGAAAATGACGAAAATTTACCTCATTTGTGGCAATTTTTTTAAAAAAAGTACAAAATGACAAGATATAATGATATAAAAATATGATTTTGTCGCACTTGAACACCCTTAAAGTGCACAAGTAAAATATGTAATTCAGTGACGACAAATAATATGTGCAGTCAGTATGCATTAACTGTGGCAGCTATGTAGCCTGCTGATGCCAGAGATGGCGCTTACATAGCTGTTTGTACTAGATAACACGGTCATCTGTTACGTCATCTACTGATACCTTATCTGGCCTAGGCTTTGTGATCTGCGCTAAGTTGTGTGTTTGTAAACATTCACTGTTGCCCCTGTAGCGCGGATAGACTGCCTGTGTGTATATCTGGGGCACATCAGTGCAGTGCTAAGGGTGCAGCTGACCGGCGTGTGTAATGCTTATACAAGCGGGTAGCAAGCAATAGTCATACGGCCTTATTTGCTACTGGCTCTCAGTAGCAAAGGCGTTTCGTGATAGCTGCCGGCTAATAACAGGCGTGGCATTGAAGTGTACGTTATTGACGTTCAACCTGACCTGGAATGTATCTCAGTATATTGAAGTATAGCCCGTTCACGATAAACTGAGCACTGCATAAAGTTTTATTCTAGCTATTTTGCAGCCATCTTTACTATTTTTAATATGGAAACGTCCATGTAACTAAAAACGAGTGTGTACGTTTCAACACTCTCAAAAGTAAACATGTATTATCCCAATAAAACATATTTTTAAGTAATTACAACTTCTGCTGAGTGCTTAGACTGTAGTGAACCGCCTTTTTTTATACTTCTAGCCGTGAACTTTCCGCGAAAAGAACTTTGCCGCAGTTTATTTCAGTGCCTTATGTGCACATCTACAGCTGTGCTTCATGGTTATTGGCAGCGTGCCTCTGTGTAGTGACGTGTCACATTTGACTGCACCAATCACAGTAATGGTTACTGCGACACCACACATATGTTACTTGCAGGTAGAACCCCACGACACGTGACAGTCAAGCTCTGAACTAGCGTACAAGCTTCCCGCTGAACCGTTTTTACTATGGGACTTTCAGCGACAACACTATCATTTTATCTTACGTGACGAAAGGGAAAGAGTCGCTCTACAGGTCTATAATATTCAGAATATCGTGAAAATGATTACTCTTACATAAAAATCAGCGTCAAAAGTCCCGATTCGGTCACTTTCACACTAAAAAAATACTTGTTAGGAACGATAACAGTTAATGGCAAAATTATAGACATGTACTAATATCCTTAAATGCTTTTCTTAGCCTAACCGCGTGACAACATGTTGAATGGTTTTCGAATGAAATCAGGATTCTTAAAGGTCTGCGCGCCTCTTCACGATTCTAGTAGACGGCGCCGGACTCCATCCCTTCGTAGGCAGTAGAGCGGGATAGGGATTTCAATGTTAAACTATAGTTGCGGTATCTCAATCAGTTTTAAAGGTATCATCTTCAAATAAGGGCCACATTGTAGAATTCGTAGCCTACAATACTGCTATTGAGCAAAATCATACAATTTAAAGTTCTAACTGTTTTTTAAGGTGAAATCAAACTTTTAAATGCTCACAGAATGCAGGCTATTAGTTGTATCTCTTAACTCGTTCAATCGCAGTAAAGTTCTAGTTCAGATGTTTAATAAAGTCCGCGGCGATGATGTTCTAGCTCTTAAAACAAAGGAGCTAGGCCAGATTTTGCACTTATGCGTGGTCCGACATACACCGTGTAACCCGGGATAGCGGACATGCTGCTGAAGTGAGGGAGTGGGAGGGAGGAACGTTGCCTGCCACCTCATCCCTCCAACGCTGGCAAGCGGTCAGAGTAGCTGAAGGGGGGCAGCAAGGGGGAGCAGGTTGACTGACGTCCCTTTTGTCATGTTTAGATCCATTTATACCATACCATCGCTGTTTCTACCTTCGCGCTTGGGGTTTAGCTGGGCAATTGCTATGAAAACTGGCTAATAAAGTGTCAATGAAATTAGTGCCTACTGGTGAGTGGGCGTAATATTTAATATGAAAGTAATTTGCTTGGCTATAAAAGTGTGTGTATACATGAACAGTGTATTTGGGGCGGGGGTGCGTTGCACACACACACACACACACACACACACACACACACACTTATTACTACGTATTTGAAATGTAATGTTTCTTTGTCTCAAATAATCAATAGTCCCGTATGTGTTTTAGTGAACAATATATTTTGTAAAGGGTCTACGAAGAACAGAAAACCAAAGACTTTTGTTACAGAGATGTAAATGTTAAGCCTAATGTTTTGTGCAAACATACACCTAGTTCAGAGTGTAAATAATAAAGTATTAGTAAGTCAATAACTGCACTTCAGGAAAGGTGATATATCCCTCCACTAACTAAATCTCACTCATTACTATTTAAAAGCTGAATTTATATTTAGCATTTTTAAGTACTGAAATAAACACCATGTCGCACCTTTAAAATCCAAATTTTTTCGGAGAAGGTTTCTAGACTCCTCGCTTTATTTATGGGTCAAATGTTCCAAGAATTGCCCGTCTCTCAAATTCACATAAATGACAATATTTTAACAGATATTTGATAGAATTGTGTATAACACATAAAAACACACAAACTAGAATGATTTTATGTAAAATGTTTATTGAAGATTATACGTAGTGCATAATTTTTAATGCAAAAATTCAGGTTTTTTAAGAGTTAAAATAATTTAAAGAAACTGTACCGACAAACATTAATTTACTCTAGAGTATTACAAACAACTATATACAGGACACGTGTCTAGTAATTTTAATGTCATTCACAGCCAAGAATATAACCAATATTTTACATAGGTACAGCATACAAAAGATTTAGAAAATAAACTTGAACGATGGACACATATCATAACATACATATGTTTTAACATAGTTGTGTACAAAATATGAGTCATGATAGATGAAGCACTCCCATTGCACAGTTCTTTCAAA
>PNEQ01095948.1:0-24431 GCA_003012365.1 Medauroidea extradentata
CCCCTCACGTGATATCCAGCAACAACCCCCCTGTGCGCCGCCGCAGATAGTGGCAGAGGACGCCATGCTGAGATGGGGCCTAACTCGCGTCGCGGCCTCGTCGCAGTCTTATTGTCGCTGTAAGCTGGCTGATCGCTCCGCAGAGTACCTCTACTCTCCTCCAATCACCGACACCACACAGCCCCCTCCATAATAAACATACTTGTTTACAGCCACGCTCTTTCCAAACACCTCGCGCTGCTAAACCCTCCGTCCGTCGTCGATTGGAACTTTACTTCCCCGTTTTTAAAAGCGTGCTTTCGCAACGTTATTTTTTTAAGTCTTGCGTAGAACTCTTTGCATACCAGATGCGAGAAAATTTCTATAAGCCCCTAACATTAAAAGTTAAGTGATTAAATGTTTTCAAGAGGTGAAAATTCATAATTTTATGTTTGTATGAGTTTAGTTTTATAGACGTTACTTGGAAGAATAGTTTCTTGTTACAAAAAAAATTCTTCGACCGGTGTTTGCATGATGGCATTTCAAAGTTAAAATTTGTACGTTTTACTTCATACACCCCCCTCCTAGTACCCGAATACCAATCAACATTATAAAACGAAATAATTCCCAGTATCTACAAGTAAATGTTACATGTTATATAAACCCAACACAAAAATAATTTCGTATTTTTAAAAAATTCTAAAAGTAACAATATTATTCAAAATTTAAGAATTTTTTTTTAATATAGAACATTTTTTTGAAAGCTGTAGCCTGTGACATGTAATTTCACTGTAAATTATTTAGTTTCATTATATTATTTGGTTTTCGCGGGTTTATGCAGTAAAACATGAAAATTTTTGACTTCGAAACGCCATTATGGGAAAACCGACTGTGCTAATTTTTTTTATATAGGAGGAACATGTACTCCCATGAAACCTCTACAGAACTGTATTTCGTATGAATACAAAATTGTCATTATTTCCCTCTGGGACGCTGTTAATATACCTACACAGATAATATTAAACGGTGTGATTAGTGGATTATGATTGCCTAAATTTGAAGACTGTACATCAATAATGTAAACACAATTCTACTGCTGAGAACACTAGTCTTTGCACAGTATAATGTTGTACTATATTAAACGTGCTAGTTTAACCAACACTGTCGTACAAAATCTCTCTCTCTCTCTCTCTCTTTATGTATGTGTGTGTTTATGAGCTGCTTCACACCCCACTGCATAAAATCCAACCCCATTCTCCAGTATGTAAGTTTAAAACACACATTATTTAAGGCCAAAACAATACAAAATTAGTTTACATTGCCATGTTCGTAAAATGCATTAAATTCTCATTGTACGTTTAAAAAAAATTAGTCTCAAACTTTTACATAATTCATCGCAATGTATTGAACATATATATCTGGTTTAACTGTAACCACAAAATTTGCTTATATTTTCTTGTGTCCTGTTACTATATTATAAACTTTGTTGGCCTGTTCTAAATTATGTACAATGAATGATGTCGGGCAGTAGAATGTAAGTAACGCTGCATACCGAATTTTTGTGTGCGGTAATCACTTCAGGGTGGCCACCTACCTAGAAAACCTGCACTGAAAGAAAAGTATAGTGTTAGGTACCATACGTCCGTTAAAATAGGGACAACGTTTCAGTTTTGTTGTCATTACTAACGGCATTGTTCCTATAGCAATTTGTTCTGTAGAAGTAACAATATTATCTGTAATAGAAAGACGCTGTTTCCTCGTTTTACAGAACAGATTGCCCCTTCCACAGGACAGATAGTTATTGGAACAATGTAGATAGTAACGACAACCAAACCGGAGTGTTTTCCCTATTTTAACAGAAGTATGTTATCTACAATAATACTTTTCTGTCAGTGTGAAATTACCAGGGAAATTGTGACCAACCTGGAAATATCAGGGCAATTTCAGGGAATTTTTGGCTCATCTGAGAAATTTCAGGGAATTATTTTGCCTCGTTCATTTGGAGCTTCCGCAAAAGTCATAGAAAGTAATATAATGGAGTTTTGACAGCAGTTTTGTTCAATAAATTATCGTCATGTATATGTGATAATACTCCATTGTCAAGTTCGTAGTTGTTTCTGCTAAATGTTTTGTCAAGTTCACTGGCAGTAGTGCCAGAAAGGACTTTAAATATTTACCTCTATTGGAAAAAGTTTTGAATAAAATGCCAAAATGTTTTCATATACCTATGCAAAAATCGAGAAAATTTTTGGTTTTTCTGTCAGGGAAATTAGAGAAACTTCAGGGGATTTTCTTTTTTTGCAATGTATGGCCACCCTGCACTTATCAAAACCAAGTTAACTCATACGGTGCTGTTAAAGTACAACGATTGAACCAATCCTCATTAAGGAACGGCATGCTGAGTGGTACTGTATTAATTCATTTTGAACATGTAAATATTTCACAAATGTAACGCTACTGGCATTCACAGATAAAACAAAGGTTTTTGCAACCACAGTATATTTCCTTAAATCTTACAACTGACACACAAGTCATACAAGAAAGTTAATTCAGATTGACTTACTTGCGTTCACAATTAATACGCAATTGTTGAAACTGTTGAGTTAGACACTCTTTAAATTGCTTACAGGAACTTAAATTTATCCCACAATCTAAAGGAAGACGAAAATTTTTTCGTGCCAATGCTAGGTACAAAACACTGTTCAATTTCTTTCCCTGCACACTTACACAAATTAAAAATAAATCCCCTGCGCCATGTTATCACGCAAAAATAAATATTAAATTGTTTAAACATTATTTTCCTTTTAGTAGAAAGAAACTATCAAATACGTCGAAATATGTAAC
The DNA here is from genome assembly GCA_003012365.1 of Medauroidea extradentata. Taxonomy (NCBI): domain Eukaryota; kingdom Metazoa; phylum Arthropoda; class Insecta; order Phasmatodea; family Phasmatidae; genus Medauroidea; species Medauroidea extradentata. Next base: position 2,824 of record PNEQ01095948.1, read on the forward strand.
TTTAAAATTGTCAAAACTAAGGATATCTGAAATCAGTAAGTTTTAGTGATAATTATGGTAGGCCAAGACTGAATTATTCAGATTAACAATGTGTTCCAGAAAATCTCAGTGAATTCTACAACAATTCAAAGTGTCTTGGATATATCACTTATGACTTATAGGAATATTATAAAAACAGGGCTTACAAATACCTTACATAAATTTAGGTAGGCCTACATTAAAACACACAAGGAAATATATAGTTATTATATAAGTTGTGGTCCCATTTTGCTGCTATAACTTTTTAAGCTCTTATTTAATTCTGCGTTTTTCTTCGTTCTTTGATTTGTTACTTTAGATAGACAGGTGGCTAAGAGATGAATCAAGACTACCATTCATTATAGCAGTAAAGAAATTTGTACGTCCTGTGAGATTTTAAAAATTATTTTGTAATATACATGTTATGCTGTTGGATGTCTGGTTGTAAAAAAAAAATAGCGACGCTGCAAATTACGTTTATAAATTTAATAGAAATTACACGCAGAAATTGTTTGTAAATTACAGAAATACTAGTGTATTTGTGTAGTTGTGTGTAAATGATATTATCATTTCTAGTGCTGCAAATTTTTTGTAAGCTAGTTAAATAATGTAAAAGGACAAAATTACAATGTGCAATTAATATTATTTTTAAACTGGGAAACAATACAAATCTCTTCTTTTCCAAAACAACTCCTCGCAGGAGAACACTGATGTTGTTTGCTCCTATGAATATTTCACTTTGTATAATACAACATATTATTAAATATGCTGAGAGTAAAAGTCGCCAGTCATGGGCTCACGTCAGGGAAAGATAAATGACTTGAACGTGGAAAAGGAACACTTTTTTCCGAGGAAGAAGATGAAAGCAGTAGCTTAAGATTATGAACCCGAACTGTCGCACCACGCCCAGAGATAAGATCTGACTTTGCTTTTTTTTTAAAAAAAAGGCGGATACCAACTACGTAAACATTCTTCGTGTAAACATATTTAAAGCCCACGATTTGTTGTAAAAACAATTCTGCGACAGTTGTTTCAATGCTTTACGTGAACTTCTGCAGCTCTGCTCAATGGTTAGGTATTGACAGAATGTATTATTGCACAGACGTGGCTCATTTGATTGTGCCAACAGGAACCCCACACATGTGTGATTTGCGTGTAGAACCCTAGACGCTGAGAGTTATAAACAGCCAATCACTAACCACGAAGCAGAGCTGCATATGTGCACATAAGGAATTGGAACAAATTGTTGCAGAATTCCTTTCACCAAAAATCGAGGCCTCTACCCACTTCATCCCACTGTTCTGTGCTTCAGAAAATCTTCGAATAATCATTCGCGTGTTAGCACTGTTCTTCAATATATTTTAAAAAGACCGCACGAAATGTATATCCATGTTTGTATGGTTTGAAAAGTTAATATTACGTTAATAAATAATAAATAAAGAATTCAGAAAGTATCGACAAAATTCAAAGGATTCGTATAACTTTGTGCACATTTCTTGAGAGAAAACTGAACAACTAGAGTCATAGATAGGTCTGCTAAACATGTTGGATATATTTTGCTTAGTGATTCGATGTTCGAATCCAACTTCACCCGACAATTGTTATATCATTAACTGATCTCAGTGCTGTATAGGAAATAGGCCTCGTTAAAAAAATATTTAATTGCTACGAAATCAAATTATTTTACTGGTAAAGAATTTTTCCACTCATTTGTTTGGTATATTCAATTGCATATATGTGCTGTTATTATCCTTCACATGTCGCGCCAAGTAGGCCTACAAGCCTAAGGTAATTTTCCTTTATCTTCAGAGTATAATTCTCACAAGCGACATTCGCCGACAATCAGTAGAAACATTGCTTTTACTCCGACGATGGACTTTATCGCATTGAATAGATATTGAGACGACACTCTTTTCAATTTGAAGACATGACAAATTTCAGTGGAAATACTTTGTTTTAATAGTATTTACGCCTTTTCGACAGCGAAGTCATTAGGAAAGGTTACACACAACTTCACACAAGTACAGGAACAGGTAGAGGAATTGACCATGGTCTATAGTTAACGATCTGGAATTGACTATGGTCTATAGTTAAGGATCTGGAATTGACCAAGGTTTATAGTTAATGATCTGGAATTGACCATGGTTTATAGTTCAGGATCTTCCAAGCGTTGTCCTGAAATTATTTCGGAATATCACAGTAGAAAATTTCTTTATAGTTATATGTACCTAAGTAATATAAAATCTTTAATAAATAAATAAATAAATATACATATATATATGTGTGTGTGTGTGTATCTAAGTGGTAAATCCAGTTCCAACACATGTATAGTTTTTTAGTGCTTGCTCCCTTTTATACATACATAAAATAAAACAACACTCGTAAAAACAGTTCATAGTGGACTCGGCACGACGAGACCCGTGTTCGAATACCGGGTCATCCGCGGTCAGTGCGAGTCGTTTGTAAACACAGCTGTATAAAGTAAAACCCTCTCCAATCGATCTCTTGGTGAAAGCGAGGACGCTAAAAACCATCAGTGAAAATAACATCTGGTGAAAGTTTTTGGCCGAGACAAAAATTATAGAGGACACGATGGGTAGTCATTAGAGAGAGAGAGAGAGAGAGAGAGAGAGAGAGAGAGAGAGAGAGAGAGGAATGAAGAGAGAGTCATTTTATCGCGAGATATGTTTGCTAGATTCCAATGTAGCATCAACGTGTCCGAAGTTTTTTTGTCAACATTTGTCTGCTCTGAGTTGACTGGACCAATGAGAATATTAACATGCGATACTAAACGTTTGTGATTCAACAAGAGCAGTCGAATCGTACCTGACGATCGTCGTCCGATCCTCTAAGGTGCAACAAGGCACAATGTTTTGGAGACTAACTTAGCAAGGATTTTTTTTCGCGATTTTGCACTCTCTCCATGATTTGTTCAATAGAATACGCTGTGAAGGTAACTCCAGAAGAACAGTTCTCATACAAAACTGATGAGGCGGAAATGGAAAATAACTCGCCGGTAGAATTTTTCTCTGCCGCAGAAGTCTTAGCTCGGGAGGGGGGGGGGAAAGACAGAGAGTATCCCTTGGCGAGGGAGTAGGAGGTATTTTTACACAATAAAGGTAAACATATTTTGAAAGGTTGGCAGCCACCGAATGCCTTGGTTTAGCTGGAGGATGAGGTGAATCTGCCTCGGGCTGTTTAGAGTCAATGGGTCAGGTACAATATCTTCTCCTCGCGGGGTTAGCTAGCCGTGAGCAGAGAAACGTGATACATGCCTCTCTCCCCTCTCACCTAAGTCCTAATGCTATCCTACAGTCTTGTTGCCCCCCTGTCTTCAACAACCCCAGTCACCCAGGGGGGCGGGCACTTGGTGGCTCACCCCTGGCCGCCCCCGGTAATTGGTGCAATTGAGCGCGCTGGCAGGTGGTCCCTTCCAGGAGCTGCCCCTTGTTAACAACTCTTGGTTTCTTGCAGCGCGTGGCCGCCAGGGGATCAAATAATAATAATAATAATAATAAAACCTATCCTCCATTGCTCCCGTTATAATATAACGAGTATACATTACTTCCGCTAAAGTAACCACGTTTAAAACCCCAGTTGTTTTGTTCCTTTCAGCTAATGTGTCTTTTTGCGCCACTTAACATCAACATAGAAACACAGGATGTATCGATTTCGTCTTTTTTAAATGCTAACGTCTAAGGATAGAATAAAAATGCAGGGCCTAATTTTCCCCCAGTCGCATACCAGCGCCGAAGCGGGGGGGATGGGGTTGGAGGGGCAAAAGGGGCAACATTCCCAGAGCCTTTGTCTCAATTTGGCCCCCGGCCCCTTTCCTTATTCTCTGAGAAAAATCATAGTCTTTCATTTTCCAGCTGTAAAATACGTCTGGGATGAAAGTCCTTCTATGTTTGTTTTTTTGTACGGATCTGTAACATACTTTGCAATGTTGTTTAATGAAAATATTCATTAATTACGTTTAAAATTATTAAAAAAATTAGTCAGCATGTAAGTTTATTTATTTAGTTTTTTTTTTTTTTAATTTTAATTTAGACATAAGTGGCCCCAAACAATTCTCTGCCCCAGGCTCCTAGAAACCTTGCTACTGGCGTGCCGTATACACGGACTGTATGCGAACTTATACACGCCGCATATTACCTGTTGTGCCAGATAATTTATGGAAAGTCTATAATTCATCGCCAAGTTAAAATGTTATCTCCTGACAAAAATACATTATAAGGCTTGCACGAAGTTCACAGCAGCAGCTTGCGAATACGCATGTATCTTCATTAAGGGTGCCGCCTACCTTGAGGTGTTTTGCGTGTAAAACGCTCAGAAGTGGCGACCTTGAAACATGCATAAGTTGCTACATCGTCACAACGAGTCAAGCGCTGAACTAGCAAACCAGATTCACACCGATTAATTTTTAATGTGGGACTTTGAGCGGTGACCATACGATATGAATGTTGGAAAGTCTGTAGGAAAGTTCAGTGCACAATTCTATTTGAGTTTCGCATACATTCTGTAAGTACATTTCGAAGTACGACAGTCTGAAAAGGTCGGTTTTTGCTGCGTTGAAGGGCTTTGAAATATAAATTGTAATGAGCATGGTATCGAAATAATGACATGACGTACTTCTCCGAAGTGTTCCTGTTCGCACATTGGCACGATTGGTACATCACATGTGAACTGTTGTAAAAAAAAATGTATTTAACCTCTCATTACAACGCATTTGAAACGTGTGGTAGGTGATACCATCAACAGCAAAAAAAACATTTTCAACAGCTAACATCAGGTACAATATTATAAAAAAATTCACAGAAAGTTCTCGACAATTATGAGCACGTCGAAAGAAATCCAAATTGCAAAGTGAAACGTGAAATATATCAAAACAAACGACTGTAGAATTGGAAATATACTGTTGTGAAATTATTGTCAGAATTTTTTTTTATGAAGTACCTATAGTTAAAGCCTACTAATGTCACGAAAAAAATTTCCTAATACCTTTTACATTTTGAATATCTGCGTGGATTATTGGAGATTCCTAAGTTATGATAAAGGGAACATTTCGTAAATACCTACAGTCTGTTATTTTCGTCTTTTTCGTTTCGCGTTACCATGGTAAATTTTTGCAGTGATGCGAGGACATTTAGTATTTATAACTTACGTGACGTCACAAAGTAAAAGAAAATCTGCTGTACATACGGTCAAATTAACACGTATATGTATAAATTTAACCGTACGTACCGTAAACTTTGCAAGGACCATTTTAGTACAAAAAAAAAGTCGACTGACATTACGCCAGTACAGGCACAAAGTGATCAGACTGATCAGATAAAAGTGTGCCACAGTGACAAGAAAATTTTTTCTCATAAACATGGATTCTTATGTGTATCTCGTACGAGCTATAAAAATCTTACGATGTTTGCTGTTAAGTACACCTACAGTATCTTCTAAAGGACGTGTTATAAAATTCATGTTGAGCATATTAAAAATTTTTTTATTTATGGTAATGGGTAAACCTACTTCTCCTATACTATTCATTTTAGGATTCAAGTTTAACAAACAATATTTTCTTGTTTTAATGTATAGTTTCAATTATAATATGATACATTTATGTAGGTGGGTTGAGGTTAAGTGAACACTTTTGAAACCTTAGTAACTTTTTCTTTCAGAGAATTCTTAGTTTCCTATTAATTTTTAATGTGAACCTAGCAACCTTAGTATCAAAATTTTTAGATTTTACCGAATTAAAAAATTAATGTCCGAGAGCACAGAAAATATTATTTTTTTAAATGATTATTTTTAACAAGATGGTATTTAAAAGTGCTCATTATATCGCGAACAACCTGTATCTGAACATTCTATGTAGTCCACCGTGTTATTGTTAGTTCTGAGAGGTTGCCTTTTACGAGACCAGGTGGTCCAGGTGTTTGTTGATCTTTGGTCCAGTCAATAAACTACTGTAACTAGAGGAGAAAGAAACTTAAATCAAATGTACGATCGTGCTGTAGCAAGAAAGCAGATGACATGTACAGACATACATAAAGCCTTGCTTCTAGTCAGTCGCGTCGGTGTAAATCCGCATTTAACTCTGGAGCGAGGGATTTGTTACCCGGCTTGTCCGAACGCCCTCGTATTTCCTGGGGTTAATTCGACACCCACGTGACGTGCTCTAGCCACCTTGGTGGCAGTATGGGCCAGTCTGCTGTGTCGTCACGTTGTTACGGCACGTGGACCCTAGCTAGAGACGCTGGAAAATCTAGAAAATGTTTAAGATAGTCTCCAATAAACTATAGTATGTTAACCGTGACACGTGTGAACAGTTTTGTGGCGAATCACACACGCTGTGTGTTCGAGCTGTACAGTTCTAACTGGGTTTGTTGAAGAGAGAAACACTGCTACAAATAAACCATAGCCAATATAGATGCGAAACATTCAGTGTTATATACAGCATGTTGGAACCTAGCAAATAGTCAACTATTCCTGCTATTTTCCAGAGTCTCTAACCCTAGCTTATTTTACGTTCGAGGCACGAAAACGAGGAAGGCGATAATTCAAATACAACTGGCCCGCCAAACACCTCATCGCCTCTAGGCGCGAAGGACTAAACTAGCGTACAGTGATTTCGTTGAACGTGTTTTTAACGGGATTTCAAGCGATGACCTTGTTATTTTATCTGTGGGAAGTATGTGGTAAAGTCCAATGCAGATTTCTACGATTTGGTTTACTATCACGGTTGATATTTTCTCGGCTACAGCAACGTAAAAAAAGTCATTTTTAACACTCTTGAGGAGCTTGGAAGTCATGTTTTAAACTAGCGCACGGCACTTTTAAAATCATAGGGAAACAGTTTGAAGTGTGTCTTATTTTCGTAGATAAACTCATTGGAAACATTGTTCATACAGTAGTAACATGCAAGAAAAAAATACTTCCCGTACCTCGCTACATCACGTCTCAGCCAGGTACACTAACTCTTAAGCCGGATTCACAACCTCACTTAAAGAGGCACTTATGAAATTTCGCGAGGGCGAAAGTAGGGTAGGTCAGCCAAAATTTAATGTTCTAGATGTACGAAAACACATGGAAACAAAAGAATCTAGAAGTGCTCAACAGTTGTTTTTGTTCGAAATGTTTAGAGCCAGTGATTTTTGGTGAAAAGAATTTTGCGACAATTTGTTTCAATGTCTTACGTGCACACCTGCAACTCTGGTTCGTGGTTATTGGCTAAATATAATAGGGCAGAGGCTTGGCTCATTTGACTGCACCAACCAGAACAATGTTACCGCGACACAACACGTCCGTTATTTGCGGGTAGGACCGCGAGACGCCGAAAATTAAAAACTTCCAATCACCGACCATGAAGCAGAGAAACATATGTTCACATACGGCAGTAAAATAAATTGTTGCAGAATTCTTTTAACCAAAAATCACTTGCTCTAGAAATGTTTATTACTTATATAAAATACAATTATTTCAATTTCGATTTATTTTGTTTCAGTATGGTTGTATTTAAATAGGAACACACATGGAACTATATTGAGTAATTCCGCTGCCAACCACACAAGCAGAAAGGCAACTAGAGTTAATGTTGAGTTGTATGCAGTAGCGGCTAGTGATGATTTTCAAAGGTTAAATATTTAGTGCTCATTTTATCCCGAACGACCTATCAGTAGAGCCACGATTTTATGTCAAAAAGATTTTTGCAACTTTTGGTTTCCATGCGTCATGTGCACACCTGCAGCTCTGCTACATCGTCTGTGGTTGGATGATTTTACTCTCACTGGCCTTGGCAAATTATAGACGTACAGACTCACAATAATCTTATTCTGATTGGTGCAGTCAAATGAGAAACGTGTCTGAACATAGACACGCTGCCAATAACCTTGAAACAGAACTGCCGATGTGCACGTGAGTCATTGAAACAAAGTGGGGCAAAAATCTTTTCGCGACAAAATCGTGGCCCTACCTATCAGTAGAGCCTGGCAATTTTCGCAAAAAATAATTGTGCAGCACTTTGTTTCAGTGCCTTACGTGCGCACCTGCATCTTTGCTATGTGGTCAGTGATTGGACGCCGTAACACCCAGCGTGTGGAGGTTAAACCCGCAAATCACAGACGTGATGTGTGACAGTTATCCGTGTACTGATTGGCACAGTCAAATGAATAACGACTCTGCAGAAAAACACTCTGTCAATAGCCATGAAGTTGAACTGCAGGTGTGCACGTAAGACACTGAAACAAAGTGGGGCAAAAATCTTTTTCGCGAAAACTACCGGGCCCTACCTATCAGCAGACACCATTCACGTGCTGTAAGTTAAGTAGCTTTAAAATAAATTTACGTCTGCCGAAGCTCCATACACCGCCCGGTGAATTAAGCAGGCTATCACTTGAGGGGGGACTTCCTGCAAAATTTTAATTGTTTTAATAATAATTTTTATATTTCTACGAGACATTGTTTGTTTTATAGGCATACATTAGGACCACTTTTACAGTAATGAAAATTGTCTAGCTTTCATAGTTTTTTATAATGGCATATTAAAGCCGAAATTTGCATAAATCCGTTATATACAAGAAACGTAAACCGACTGACAAACATAATTGCAATAATCCCCATTGAAGAACAGTATCGTGGGCTACGTATAGACACGAATAAAAAAGTGAACTTAATATTTGTCGTATTTTTAAAAAATTTCTGATTTTAAAATGAAAAATTTTCAACGTTCTGGTTTTTTTTTAATACAGAAAAGTTCAGTGCAATGTTTTATACACGTCTCGTTGTAGCCCGTAACACTTTCCTTCACTGTGAATTATTTCGTTTCTGCCAGTAAATTAGTTTACTTTTCTTGTATAAAACGGTTTTATGCCAATTTTGGCTTTTACTTGCCGCTATACACAAACTATAAAAGCTACAAATTTGTCATTGCTGTGAAAAGTAGTCACAATGTATGTCTACGAAACAAACAATATCTCGTACAAATATAAAATGTATTAAAATAATAAAAATTTTGCGTGAACTTCCCCCTTAACGCGTTTTGTACAATACAATAGAAAATGTGTAACGCGTATTGTAGCGAAAATTATTGTAAACCTCACTCACTACGACTGACTTCACTCCTTGATGTGTTCCAGCTGATGGGATGCGCTCCGAAGAAGACGTGATCACGTGCCCAGAGGCTGTGGAAGATCCCTCCCCGACCGACAGCTTGATTCGTGTGTGACAACCGAGCAGCAGGAAGGTAAGGTGACAATCACTCTCCAACACACCAGGCATAACACTCGTCAATATATTCACTGCAAGCATTCAATATGTAGTCTACATAGTCTCGAAGGAATTGGTTTAAGAGGGCGTGGTACATAATTCAACGCTACAAGCATTGATCTATAACTGTCGGTTTCTTGAAGCCAGTTTACGAAAATAGCAATCCTAGACAATAGTTTTAGCCAACTAAACAAAATTGTTTCCAGTGTTACGAACTTCTGAGGCACAATCTCTGACGCCGGAACCTCGTGCATTTAACTGCGGCGCAAGAAATCACGCGTAACGAATTAGTTATTATGGATAAATATTACGCATAAAGTTGGCAAATACCATTATCTAGGATTGTCATTGAGTATTTTATCCATATTGGCTTCGAAAAATGCGTAGAAATCAAATAATGTTTTCAACGTTTATATTTTTATATTTGTACCAGATATTTTTTTCTTGTTTTAGACACAAAATGTGACTAAATTTTGTTCTTACAAATTTTTTTTTATCTCGCATAGTTTTTTGCGTAATGGCACGTTAAACCCAAAAATTGCATGTTTCCGTTTTAAGAAACCAACTCACTTACTGAAAAATTTTTTCTGAGTGTGAGGGAAGTAAAAAGGTTTTTCTGTCCTTCTTTTAGAATGGATGCAAAATGGATTTACGGGGTTTTACAATCAAATAACACGTTGAAATTTTTTTTTGTCCAAAGACGATTTTACTAATTGACGTGGTGCTCTGAAAACTATCGTCATCGGTTGAAGTGTAATATTTTAAATTTTATTTCCGACCATTATTGAAACAATGGGTACTTGTTGAATATTTTCGTAAGGAAACGTACTACGAACACCATCACTGCAACGTATAAGTGCGTGGCAATGGCGTATGTCCATAATCCAATAAAATTTAATTGTAAACTACCATTGCAACAAACATTTAAAAATCTCATGGTGCCCTTGGGTTTACGCATCCTTACAACTGGGCACTGCTTTATTGCTAGGTCGTACCCTCGTCATCACTACAGCGTATTTCATAGAAAAACTTTATGGCCAAGAAGAAAATTTATGACCAATTTGAATAAAATTGTTTAATGCAAGAAATAAAAACAAACCTACGTACAGAAATGTAATAATTCTTTTTGTGTCAATACAGCAGTTTTTTAAACAATACAAAAAATATTCAATGCGGGTATTACACATAGTTTGACGTAGCCCATGATACTGTTCTTCAGTGTGAATAATTTCGTTTCTGTGTGTCAGCAATTTTTACTTACTTGTATAAAACCATTTTATTCCAATTTAGGGCTTTGACATTCCATCATACGAAAACTACATAGGAAAATTTTTAGATGTGTAAAAATAGTCACAACACATGTCTACATAACAAACCATATTTCGTACAAATATAAAACTTATTATAACCATTAAAATTGTGTGCGAACTCTCCCCTTGATAGAATTTAGACTTGCAAGCTATCTATGAAATTAAATGTAAAATTAGGAATGTTTTTCTCCAAATCTCTAATAATTGTTGTAAGACGTTTAAGTGTTATTAAACTGTAATCATGCCTTTCTTTAAGGTGATTGATATGCGTGTGTCTAATTACAACTAACTGTTTTATATGAATAATTTTTAAATAATAAGAAATTGTATACACTGCCGCAAGACAGGATGTACGTTTGTTTGTCGTGTTATTTGCCAATTATTGCAGAAATTCGTAATATTTTAAGGGACTACCACATGTAGTTAGTTGTAGAAATAGCATGCAAGCATGGTTGCAAGTATATTGAGATACATACGTTTATGAAATTCACGCTAAAGTAAATGGTGTTCTTAGTCTTCAAATGCTGATGTATTAGATATTTCACTAACTGACCGGTAGGAGTACTCTCTGGCAATATCCTGAGATGATACAGGATGAAATCCTCGTCATGTCTCCATATGTCTGTGATGTATTTATTGTGATGTCCAGAGTTCTTTCAGTCGTCCTGGTTATTTAGCTTGGTGTATTGGTCTGTTTTATTTTATTATTTGTGTGTCTCTGTACTATAGCCTCTGTGACATAATTCCGTGTGATTTGATTATGTAGTTTTATTTGATAAATATGATCTGACTGAAGGTTAGCACTTTTGAAGACAATCTTGACAAAAAACAGTAATATAAACATATTTATATTGTAACCTTGGTCAAAGTTCATACAAAGTATAACAGAGAAAACACGCAAAGTTATGAAACGAAACATTTTTTTGTCAAGTGAAAATCTGCCAAGGTCAAAACACAACAATTTACGTTTGAAAGGTAGGTGTTACCGTGACTGCATGCACGAACGCACACACACTTCAAAATGCAATTCACAAACATATATCTACAAATACATGAAATAAGTTTATTCATTGTTATTTGCAGTTCACATCACCTAACATTTCCTACGTTTTTGTGCGCAGTATAGAACCTTTCTGCATGAACGTAAACAACCCTGCTTCAGATATTATATTCTCGTAACATGTCAACCGTCAACAGACACTTTGGATAAAGCAATACCAGCAACATGATGCCAATAAATATGTTGGGTTTTTTGTTAAATATTTTACGTAACGTGTATTGTTGAGCTTTTGCTATATTTAAATTCATAATTGAGGAACAATACATTCACAACTTCATAATACAATAGCCAACATGTTTGTTGCGATTCATACAACTATTATTTAATGTTATGTTGGTACTTGACAGAACAACAAAACAATAAAGAATCGGAAATGAAATAAGCATTGTACTTTTATTCCCTAACCATTGGTTTAGGGGCTGTTCTAAGACATTAACCTAACTGTGGAGAGAGTGAGAGAGATATTGGTCAGCGTTCAACACCGAGGTCTTTTACGCTTGTGAGGGGTGACTTGATGAATGGACCAGCGCCGGAATGAATGGGCGGGGGAAGTGGGAGATCCCCGAGAAGACCCCCCCCCCCGACCAGAGGCATCGTCCGGCACGATTTCCACATGCGAAAATCCAGGGCCCAACCCCACTGGGAATCGAACCCGCATCGCTTTGGTGGGAGGCGAATGGTCCACTCTCCCCCCTCCTAACTGCTGAGTATGGTGAAATGTATACACTATTAATATTACTCACATTACTATCTTTACCTTAAACATTTTTGAAAACATACAGTTTGTCTGAAAAAAAAAAAAAAACTAAAGCTTCAAAAGTGCTCACTTTACAGTGAATTACGTATAGCAAACCGACAACAGATGTAGACTTCTATTGTTCACAGTTATGGCAGTAGTTCATGCCTGTTCTCTGAATGAAGGTGGCGCACGGTTAGTTCAACATTTTAGAAGTACTCCTGTTCACAAATTGCAAATAAAAGTGTACCTTTACTTCCTTGCAATTATATTAAATAGTTTACCTTTTGCTGTATTATTTAAAATAATTGTACAGTACTGAATGTAATATTTACAATGCAATTTTTTTAAATGGCGTTTCTATAAGGTTTCAGTGCCCCTTTTCCGAAAGTTGCGTTTCTAAAAGGACTTACCGTGCGGTTCCTGTAGGCCGGTAGCTAACAATGAAATGGAGAGGCTAGGGTATGTCGTGTGTTTGCGTCCACTGGGCCATAGAGGGATGGCAAAAGCAGCTGATGTCTTGACTGATACCAAACAGGGTGAACCACGAAGAAAAGGTTTCAAAGAGGACCTCGGAAACAGAGAAATCGTTATCTAGTTGGCATGTTTTTCTCACCCCCAAGGACCGCACGGGTATAGTCTAAGCCCTTTGTTAAAGCCTAATCTCAAACTTTTACTTCTATTGTCAAACGACGTCCAGTGTGCACAGCTGATCTAACCGCTTTCAATCATCCAAACCATGGTTAACATTGACGATACTGGTATTGATAATTGTATTTAAAAGCCCGGTAAAACTTTAGTTTGGAATTTTTCTTTTCTTACACTAAAAACACTTTCTCTGCCACAGTACAACTTTTGCTCAAATATAAAATATGCAAACTAGCTTTGTCACAAAGAAAATTTATTTATTTAAAGTGTTCTTTGTAGATTTTTTTAAACACAAAAAAATCATTGAAAATATACAAATAACGATACAAAAGAAAGCCACAGTAAACTATTTTAATAGCAACACCTTTTTCGTTAGTAAAAAATTTACTTTACGGTTGTGTTGCGGCAGAGAAATTTTTTAGAGTAAATTTCAGCTGCGGAATATGGCAGAAACCTTCGCGCACGCAATGATATGTGTGTGTATGTATATATATATAAGTTATATATATGTATATATACATATATGTATGTCAGTTACATTGCTATTGCGATGAAACTGGTGAGTAGTGCGTGAGTGAAGGTTTCTGGAACAAAAAAAAAGTAGTATTTATTTGCATTTAAAACTAAATATTTTATTTATTTATTGATTATTTTTAAATATATCATACTTAGAAACATTATTTTCGGGAATTTCAAAATTGCTGAAACCGGCTTTCTCAGGCTGCTGTTACGTAAATAATACCAACCGGCATCGTAGAACAAGAATATAGAAGCGTACGCCGGACTTTACTAATGCACTTTCCGTAAATAAATAAAGTAGAGCAACGATTTTATGGCGAAAATATTTTTGCAACATTTGGTTTTAATGCGTTTGGATGATCTTACTCTCATTTGTCCTGGCAAATTACAGACGTACGGAGTCACAGTGATATAATTATGATTGGTGCAGTCAAGTGAGAAAAGTGTCTGAACAAAGACGTGCTCCCAGTAATCATGTAGCCGATGTGCGCGCCAGACACTGAAACAAAGTGGGAAAAAATCTTTTCGCGATGAAATCGTGGCCCTATCCGTAGTTAGAGATGATGGTACATCGCGAAATTTTTTTTGTACCAACATAGCCTTGAAAACACTGACACAACTTAGCTGTCTGGAGATCAATAATGAGTAGATGTACGTCAATTTCGCAAATACATTCCAGGTCAGGTTGAACGCCAAAAATATACACTTCATAATCACGTGTGTGATTAGCTGGCAGCTGTCACGGAACGCATTTGACTACTGCAAGCCAGTAGTAAGCTATCGCTTGTAATGTTTTAAGGTAATGAGTAGAGACATGCAAAATTCGCGTTATCATTTGGTAGAAGACTGAACTTCACTTTCCTATGCTTAACATAGTATAATCTGCGATTCAATTGGCCACGAGCTTTTATGTGTTGTCATTAACGTGTGTTACGTCTTTACAGAGATTGGCCTCTCTACCGTGTAAGTATTCTCCGCTGCAAGTCACGACAGTATCGGCCAGCGGGAGACGTCGAACGAGCCTATAGTCACTTGGAGTATAGTCAGCTGTCAGAAAATAACGCGAATTTTGCATGTCTCTAGTAATGAGTAGAGATGATGGTATATCGCGGGAAAACTTGACTGTTTGCTGGATTTCAACACACATTCAGGTTACCAGAACATTACTGACTTTAGCTTGTTCTTGAAGCTGTTACCCTATTTGACTGAGCCAATAAGAATCCCGACAGCGTAATACGTGATGCCTGTTGTTGGTCTATTTTGTGTCACTAGTATATCACACATTTAATACAAGTTGTAAGAAACTACAGCGCTTTCAAGGGTATGTTGGCTCAAAACATTTTCGCGATGTACCATCATCTCTAGCAATGAGTAGGGCCCGGTAGTTTTCGCGAAAAGATTTTTGCCCCACTTTGTTTCAGTGTCTTACGTGCACACCTGCAGGTCAACTTCATGGCTATTGACAGAGTGTTTTTGTGCAGAGTCGTCATTCATTTGACTGTGCCAATCAGTACACGGATAACTGTCACACATCACGTCTGTGATTTGCGGGTTTAACCTCCACACGCTGGGTGTTACGGCGTCCAATCACTGACCACATAGCTGAGATGCAGGTGCGCACGTAAGGCACTGAAACAAAGTGGTGCAAAATTCTTTTCGCGAAAATTACCGGGCTCTAGCAATGAGTTATCGACTGTATCCAGAGCGTGTAGAGGACTGAGCAATCTAGGCTACTGCCAGATGAATTCGCGAAATTGAAGTACCTCTAATAATGGGCATCAAATGTTACAATAGCGGGATTTTATTGGCTTAGTCAAATAGGGTAACAGCTCCGAGTACAGGGGAAATCCAGCGAGCTTTTGATATGCTGAACGTACGTTGAAACCATCACTTCTACCCATGGAAAAAGCCAACGACCGAGACAATGTACGCCGTTTTCGCGCCTCGCGCGTAAAGGCGATACGGTTGTTAACGTACGAGCCAGTCTAGCTTTTATCACCTTCCTGTTTCCTTACCTCAAACGCGGCATCTTGCGTCTGCTGTATTTACGCACACAATTTTACGGGACGCATATACTCTCTATTCCAATTTTATTCTATAGTAAAACTTTCTACATGGGTTTATGCTCTATTCCTAGAGCCCACGATTTTTGATGAAAAGAATTCTGCAACAATTTGTTTCAATGCCTTATGTGCACATATGCAGCTCTGCTTCGTGGTCAGCGATTGGCTGTTTTGAATTCTCAGCGTCTTGGGGTTTTACCCGCAAATCACAGACGTGTGGTGTCGCAGTAACCTTGTTCCTGTTGGCACAAGTCAAATGAGCCACGCCTGTGAAATTATACATTCTGCCAATAACCATGAAGCAGACCTGCAGATGTGCACGTAAGTAATTGAAACAAATTGTTGCAGAATTCTTTTCACAAAAAATCGTGGGCTCTATCTATTCCACAAACGAGTGTTCTTTCAGAGGTCCGGTGTGTTTCATTTCAGAAACTAAAGTCCTTTACAAAATATAAAACTTAGAATTTTGACGTGTGCCTGTTACAGGAATTATAATTTTGAGTAAGGGTTCTGAATCCAAAATGTTCTTTTCATAAACTGTGAACCAGCTGACAACTTAAGCACGTGAAGTGAAACGATGTCATCACCTCAGAAAACGTTGACAAGTAAATAGTGAGGAATACTGAACGAAACAGGACTATGCTAGTAAAAATGTTAGGTAAGTGCATTCATGAATGAAATACTTTGTGGTTAGTTTTTACTTAAATATTCTTCATAGATACCCCACACTTTCGAGTCGTCAATTGCAAAATATTTCGCTGTAAGTTCTGTGTTTTCTTTATTGCATATTTAACTACGCGATTCAATTCCGACTATTTTGTCTTTCACTCTGGTCTATGGACCTATTTTTAGGACTGTCAAAGGTGTAAACACTACGTATAAAACCTTTGCTGTTGTATCTGCACATAGACTATAAGCACACACGTAAACAAGAATTCCTGAATGTCTAATTTGACGCAGACTTTTGGATACTTCTCTGTTCATACTTTCCGTTATCACACAACCGGCCTCCATAGCGCCTTTGTCAATGCCTTAAGGGCGTTGGTCCCGTAACATTTCAACATTTTATATTCGTTCCGAACACTGTTCAACTTTTGCACATCAGATAATGCGTCATTTACCCAAATAAAAAAAAAATAGGCTCTATAGGTTTTGCATAACCACTCATCAAAGTCACAAAATGACCATTGCGGTGTAGCCAAAATCAAAAAAGTAATTAACTAGGCTAATGAATTCAAAATTACAGGAACTGAAAGTCAGTGTTTCAATGCATTTTATGACATATTTGACAAAATATAGTTTTGAAAATTTCAGTAGTAGCCAAAAGACAAAGTTATGCAAAAATTTACTCATTTTCATACATTTTTAAACCATACAAAAATGTGTCGCTTTGTGTTTACAAAAGTGTCGTGAAGTAGCTCACATAATTAAGTATCAATATGAATGATCTTGTTTCTGCAAGTTAATTGTTTATTATTATTTTGGCTACACCGTAACTGCCATTTTGTCACTGATAGGTGATTATTAGAGGTACGTAAATGTCGCAGATAAATTTCAGGTCAGGTTGAACGCCAATTATGTATACTTCATTGTCATATCTGTGACTTGCTGGCGGCTGTTATGAAACGCGTTTGACTACTGCAATAAGGAAATAATGCGAAGTGCTATCACTTTCTACCTGCTTGTACGGTTATAAGCCAATAGATAATCGATTGTTGCCATTGGGTGTATAGGATTGACAAGTCTAGGCTGCTGCCAGATGAATCCGCGAAATTTACGTACCTCTAGTGATTATGCTGAAACTACGGGACCTAATAATTTTTTATTTTTTTTATTTGGGGAAATGACCTGTTATCTGATGTGTAAAAGTTGAACAGTGTTTGGAACAAATACAAAATTTTGAATTTTTACGGGTCAAACGTCGTTAAGCCCTACCAGTCTTCGACGTCGATGGATTCACCTGGAGAACGACGACAGGTGCGACACTTGTGGGCACTGTGATGCTGCGCTTGATCGAGTGACGAACTGTATATATTCCGCGCCTTTGTGGTCGCGGTGTCAACGTCCCATTGCTAGAGGCACGATTATTTCGCGTATTGATTCTACGTCAGGTTGAACGTCAATAACGTATACTTCACTCCACCTGTGATAAGACGAGAGCAGTTTTAACACACATTTGACGACCGCAAACCATAAGGAAACAAGTCTTGGAGATATCACGTGCTACACTTTGTACTGCTAGAAGCCAATGGATATTCGACTTCAGCTTGAGAAGTCTAGGCTGTTGCCAGATGAATACGCGAAATACTCGTGCCTGGACTTTACAGCTTTATAGTGACAAACGACGAGCGATTGTGTGGCTTGCAGTGAATTTGATTGGCATTACCTTGCACACTTAAACTCCTTTCTTCTTGCGAGAATTTCTTCGCAGTATACGTAATGCGAGATTGTCACTGGTTCAAGAGAATACGTTGCACCGACGTTGTGGACAATATTTGTTTTTATTCTGACTGAATGTTATTTTTTATACTTCCATGATTCTCATGTAATGTACCCTACGTAACCTCATATGTGACCGTCATGGACATGCGCACTTGAGCCTCTGTTCACTTCTGTTACCCTCACAAGGTGCAAATAAATTTTAAATAAAGTAGCGTAGTTGGTTAGGTGCCTGTCTACGGTACGAGAGGTCCTGGGTTCGAATCCAAGCTCGGGTATGGTTGTTGTGTTGTCCATTCACCTCACTGCTCCCACATCGTATCTTAAAACCTCGCCGTTAAAGGGCCGTAAAACCCTCTCACCTCACTTTCGCTTTTTCACGTGAGATTTTTTTCTAACAGAGTAACTATGAGTTTGTTCTCCAACGAATTTCCTGCACTAAAGCGACATTGTCAGATTGGGCTAATAGCCCTTTCGTTTCGTCTCGTTTATATGGAAGTGTCGCCGTCGTGAATAGGATTAGCCCAGCGAAGGAAGTCTCGAGATATCGATCTGTTGATCCGCCGTCTGGTACAACAAATACCTCGTCATAGCCGTGCAGTGTTTTATCCAACCCTTGTAGATAACCTTTACTCGTTCTTATCTACTCTTAGCTCACTCTTGTTGTCACTTGTCCTCGATTCTTCTGCAACCGCGTAGCAAAAAACAAACGGCTAGAGACAGTAGAAAATCGCTAGAATATTTCGTGCCACCGTATTTTACACAACAGTGTAGCTGCCATCGTCATGTATTATTGGATATTGGTTATGTAGTTTTTAAGAGTCCAAGCTAGATGCTAAATTTAATTTAGTAATTTTCTGCAATAACTTGTGTTTTAAAATATGTTTGGTAAATGCGACAATGTTGAGGTATAGAAGACGTTTTTGGTGAATTTTGGAGATCATAATAGTGTTATATATTCATCTCATGTTGAACTTGTAATCATTCTTGAAAGTTAAGCTATAATTTCCTTACAATTATTATCAATGACAAATTAATAAAATTATTCCATTTCTATTTATGTCAAGTAGTTTATCAAGAACAGTTTATGTCCTATGTCTTGTCAAAGAGAGAACTTTGACTATAAAAGTAATAAATAATATGGTTCGAAAACTGAAAAATAATTAAAATTATCTAATACTCTCCCATAAGACCATGTTCCATAGCCTAATTTCGATTGTTTTCACGAAAGTTATTTTTTTATTCCTAAACGAGAGCAGACATCGAAAAACAGGTGCACAGTTTTGTTAAATAAATTTTTACTTTATAAATTATATTTTGGCTAATTAGTTCATTAATTATAATCAAATTAATTCCATAATTAGCTTAAGCCACTGTGTGTATTGTCATGAAAAACTTGTTCGCATAGTAATCCAAATTTTATTTAAAACAAAACTGTCTAAAACTTTTTCGATGTATGTTCCCGTTAAGGATTTAAACAAAAAACGATCATCGTGAAAGTAGTATAAATGATTAGGGACTGGAAAATTTCGCGAATTCAATGACCTGCATACTCAAGCCCCGACTATTTGTCCACTAGCTGCTACTCAGAGGAACAGCAGACAATGAACGAATAGACGGGGCTTGAATATGCATATAGGACAATGGATTCTAGCCTACAGGTAAATGAATTCGCGAAATTTTCCAGTCCCTATAAATGATGGATAATGCAGGGCCTTAAAGACACAAATATTAAGAAGCGGCGTACCAGAGTTATCATTGGTCCGGTCAGACGGGAGCACACCAATAACAAGAGAAGAAAGTTAGATATGGACACGTTATACTTAGGGACATGAAAATTTCGCGAATTCAATGAACTGCATGCTAGAATCAACGATGCTATACATACTCAAGCCCCGACCCTTTGTCCACAGCTACACTGAAAAAAATCATTATTAGTCACTGCAAATTATTTTGTTAAAATGGACCTTACCAATTTTTTTGTAGTGGTTAAAAAATGTTTTTGTAGTCACTGCAAATTTTATTGGGGACAGCAAAAAAATTTTTGTGGTCACTACAAAACAATTTGGTAAGGTCCATTTTAACAAAATATTTTGCAGTGACTAATAAGTATTTTTTTCAGTGTACTACTCAGTGGAACAACAGACAATGAACAAATATTTGGGGCTTGAGTATGCATAGTACAATAGATTCTAGCCTGCAGGTAACTGAATTCACGAAGTTTTCCTTTCTCTAGAGTGGCGTATCGTTGTAGTGTTCCAAGGCATTGTGGTGCTAAGCAGTGACTATACACAACACTGAGTTGTCTGTGAGACCATTAGGCTTGTAGGCGCAGGTATTCTCGAGCATGTAGAGTGCAAGAGGCAAGGAACGTACTGTTGAGTAATACACCTCAGTCTACACAACATATGTTTATTGTATATGACAAGTAGGTACACCGAGTCCATGTGCTCAAAGTGTATAGTCGGAGCTTATGTTTCATGTCTTGGAACACGACCACCCTACGCCACTAGCAAGCCTTGCAAGCATTCATATTTTCCCCTGATGAATCACCATCTTTACACTGTACAAACATTTCCTAAATAATAATAGAAGTTATTAACCCGTATACATAACGGGACAATACGATAATTCTGCTTATTAATAGAGCAAATGTTGGGAATTATTACTGTACAACTCTGGTAACACCAGTATACATATTACTGTTTCCTAGAAATATAGGAACTCTGCAGTACCAAATGATGTATGTGAAACAATTTTATCATGCTTACTTATTATCACTCCTACGCATCGGTATGGTCAGTTGACAAATAATGCTGTACAATGCAGCTTACACACATATGTTATGTACTATAAAGTTATATTAAGTAACCTACTGAAGTAATGTAGATTTGCTCAGGTTTTGCCGTTTACCGGGTTATACGTAAACGCATACAAACATGTAAGGTTTTCGTGTCTGCGGGAATTATAAATGTGCTTACACCAAATTAATTTATAAAATACTTTACTAAATACGACGACCGTAGCTAACTTTTTACACTATAAATTATTTAAATCACGTAAATCATTCGTTTCGTGCTTTTTTTTCTTCAATATTTTGAACACTGCGTTAAGTTTCAAAGTTTCACACTGTTGTGGTTTAGGTTAGATCCTATTTCGGATATAATCTAAATATAATTTTTGAAGTAACAACTATAACTATAGCTTATCGTGTTAATGAGATATTGACGAGTTGGAGAAAACACATTTTACGAATTTTTTCTACCCCCAAATCATTAACGATACCTTACCAGGTTTATAAGACATCGAGGATATCGATAAAATATATTTTACCTTTTTTTCACCCCTTAGTGAGTCCCGACGCCGCAAGGGAAAGCCACCCTTAAGGGGAATGGAAAGGTGCGATGTCGAGCGGGTGACTGGAACACTCAATCATCAATAACATCTGAACTACTCATCAAATTTCGATGAGATTTTTTGCCGAGAAGATATTTTATCAGCTGACGTTTATATATATATATATATATATATATATATATATATATATATATATATAT
>PNEQ01095950.1:0-11309 GCA_003012365.1 Medauroidea extradentata
CATGTTATATATTATTCTGAAGTTAGGAACACATACCAGAAAGGTTCATCAAAAGATCTAGCTTTGTTTACACTTCTTAGGTCATTAATAGTGTGGAGAACTAAGGAAAAGACCAGGGGAGTGGTGTTATGTCCAGTGTTACTGCTGTCGCTTTTCTGTGACCATGGTTTGGTCCCAGACGGGTCTCAGTTGTCTCAATGTCAACTGGCTTTCTACGACTATCCTAACCTAAATTGCAGTATTTACGATATAGGCTTTGTGTTATTTATTTGGAATTAAAGGCTGTGTACCAGTTACTACATATTCATTTTCAGTTAGTTGCCAATTTTACTGTTATAAGTGAGCATTTAAAATCCATTTGTATATTTTCGTCTTGAAAAATATCAAAGTAATGTAAATTCGCTTGTAATACGATAATGTTGACAAATGGTATAGGTACTGCTTTTCCAATATGTTTCAAATTTAATCCTGAATAAGTGTGGTTGATGGGTCAAAAGTTAGAATGGATAAAATCTGGTAGAAATTTTAGAGAAAGTGAAGACATAAAAACATGGGCAGCTTACTATTCACGAAAGGAGTGCAACAAACTACTAGTCGAACAAAACAAGTGCTATTCATTATTGGTACCTCTAATAAATCACAACATAAACTTTCCATCTGTAGTTCGACATGCAAGTAATATTGTAGAAGGTAAACCCAAACAAAATTCCTGTCATAACAGCAGATCAGCCTGTTTATGCTCTGTTAAAAAACTTCACTAGGCAATGCCTGATAACTATGGCGAAGAATAGGTTTTTTACATGCTTGGGGGTTTCCATATTGAAATGGTTGTTGAATCAATGATAGGAACATGGCTTAAAGGAAGTAGATGGACAGACAATTTAGTTGAAGCCGGAATTACTACATCAGGAAGAGCAGAAAGTGTTCTTAAAGCATCACATGTAAAGCGAACCTGTTATGCTCATCAGGTATCGATTGCAACTCTTCAAATATTACTTGAACGAGCTTAGCTTGCTTAAATCAAAGTGTACGATGTGATGAATCACTTGTGGAATGACTAACAGATGTTGTAATGAATCTTCATCATTTAAATACTGGCGAACAACAATGGTTTTCGAGAACTTACTATTGAATCTAATACGCAGTATTCGTCAAGGTTGTTTTCTGGACTTTTTTTCAACCGTAGAAATTATTTGTCCTTGGATGTTTGCTCTGGACCACGTCAATTATGCTCGGTGGTTGCCTGTATTTTTATCCAACTTAAAGCAACTTCCAGAATTGCATCCAGACGTGTTCCACGAATTTGAAAAGGGAAACACACCAACCTGTAAAACTAATAGGAACTTTTCTAGGATAGCTCATGATCAAATTCACGAGCAAAACAACAAACTTGTGAGGAATTGCTCTAACACTCTTTCACTTCTTAGTAACGTGAATGGATTTAGGAACTGCCGAGATATCGAGAATGTTGTTAGAATTCGAAGAAATCGAAAGACTTCAGACTGACAATGTTTCTTCAGACCACCATCATGAAGACACACTAAGCTTCTCTTCGAGATTTCAGACTCATGTTTCTCATATGAGTCCAACGAAGATTTCTGTGAAATCAAAAGACAAGCCAAAAATAGTCTAGCTTAGAAGAGACAGCAGTGTTTTTGGAAGCCTTTACATCGCATCCCAAATTAGACAGATGGACACATACGAGTTTTTTACTCACGAAAACAGTTTATGTCCACCTTCTATCTCTGAGTTCGGAAAACTCCGAAAGCCATCCAAGAAGTCTGACATATTATATTGTATACAACAGTCATGCAATATGACAGAAAATACTGTTCATGAGCCGGTTGTTTCAAATCTTATAATTGACGGAGCAGCTCTAATACACATGTTGCCACCTCACCAATGCAGAACATTCCAACAGTACAGTAATTGCATTGTTGTTCCTTATGTACATACGAGGCTGCAGTCTGTGGACAGGGTGGATATTGTGTTCGACCAATACATAGCAGGAAGTTTAAAGACAGACCCCAGGCAATCAAGAGGTTTAGGACCAAGGGTACAAATGAAGGACAATGTGGTAATACCTAAACGTTTCAGTCAATTTTTGGCACAAGACAAGAACAAACAGGAACTGTTTGGATATTTGGCCAAATATATTGTTAAAATGACATTGCCCATTACGAGAACACAGTGATTGGCTCTGAGAGTGACACATTTTACAGCACAATATCCCCAACTTTCCACGAAGAAGCTGATGCACATCTTCTACTTCACGCATGGCATGCCAGTAGTACTGGACACTTTAAAATAAAAAAAAAACTGTGGATGGCGACGTCGTCGTTATTGCAATGTATGCGTTTCCCCAACTGAAACATATTGATGAGCTTTGGATTGAATATGGGGTCGGCAAACACCTTCAGTATCTACCAATCCACGAACCGAACAAAAACATTTCTCCCGCAGTTTCTGACCTCCTGCCATTTTTCCATTCATTTGCTAGGGCAGACACGGTGTCCAGTTTTGGAGGTATTGGAAAATTAAGTGCCTGGAAAACATGGATGTCTTTCAGAAATGCTGACTAAGCTTTCCAAGAGTATTCTAACATGCCAAGTGATTTGACACAAGACTCCCCATCTTTTGCAGATGTATCAAGGTTGGACTAAGGTGTACATTACTTTGTACATGTGAGGGCCAGTGTTCAGGCGAATGAAGAAGACAATAATTTCTTCTCTATTGACAGTTTCTAATCACAGGTAAAGGTAATTTTATAAGCTTTGAAAATATTTTGCAATCGAACTTTTGTGGGAAACAGAATAAGACAAGTGGTGACTTAGTATCCATTTTTATAGAATAATTGAACGAGAAATGTTTGTTACATAAGCATAATAAATACTTAAGTTTTGATACATTCCACAAAAATTATTTATGACATAAAATTAAATAACATTTAATTTCATAAAAAGGTAATTTTACTACAAATCTTTCATCTTTTTCATTATCGTTTTCTTAATATCATGACAGATATGACATATACGCTAAAAGTGCCCAAGACATTTCTAAAAGATAATTTTATTAGCTTTTAAATAATCTAAGAACATTAAAATCCGATTACTAGTTCTAAATATATTCCAAGTTGCATAAATCACAGCATTGCATAATGGCAGCCATTTTGATAACATCACCAATGGGGTCCAGGACATCTGAGAGAGTGTCACCCGGTGAATTTTCGAAGTTTAATACCCGTGTAAGGTCTGTGTAAAATTTGGCAGTGGTAGCCGGAAGTGAAATATTTCGGCATCATATGTTGCTTAGTCTACATGAACTAAAAGAGGCATATTTAACAACCAATAAATTGAAGTGTATAAATGCATAACTTAGATTTAAGCAGTTCTCTGATAGCTAGATTTAAATAGGGGAAGGTAGCCTAAATAGTACCACTTACACAAAAATGTGGTTTATTTTTCGCATAGTTCATCAATTAGTAATGTCAATATTGGAACATGAACATAGCACATTAATATACCAAACGAAATTTTTAGCGATTTTTGTACCACTGTAATACGTATTGTGGCTGGTTTTCTAAAACCATACAGATGGTGCGGTTTAGGAGGATGGTTTCATAAATCACACTATGGGTTGCCAAAATCGCACCACCCATTAAATGCACAAATACTGAGTGGGGGAAAATGAGCTAATCAATAAATGTGACTGTTCTTGCACAAATAAAATATTACAGAACAAGGTAGAACTTCAGTTATGGATACTAATAAATGTAAGTATCTGCAATTTAACACAAACAATGAAGATACACTGCCAAAAATTAATTACTAAATGTGAATACAAATGGAAAACACATTTAACACTTAAAGAAGCATTGGTTACGTTACATCCTAGTTTATGCTTGACAAAAAATGGGCAGTAACATAGGCACAACTTATTAAAGTCTCTGTATAAAATAGGCTAAAGTTTATTGCTAATAATGTAAAAAAGTTTCTTATTCACCCAAAAAGCAGAAAAGTTTTAAATAAAACAAAGAAGGCTATCAGCTCAAGACAAATAGGCTAAGTCTTCAGTCTAAGTTGATGGGTTCTGCAAATCCGTAGGCTTAACAAAAGAAAACAATTCAGTGAACAAAACATAACCCTATTGCTGATAATGTACTGTCATGGATGACTCGGTGAGCAAAAGTCACAAACAAATGCTATTTCTTGTTTTGAAATACCAGCACACTGTTCATGAGCCCATTTATTACATGTTGTGCATTGCACCATGTCTACCAACACAGTTTGTTCACATAAGAAACAGAACCAGTCATCTTCATGAACCTGTACTTCAACATCATCAAATAACCCTGGATGTAGACCTTCAGTTAGATGCGATGTTGATGTGTGGACCACTGGCGTAGTGACCTTTCTCGGCTATTTGCTGGAACACTGAGGCCCTGATTTATTAATTTTTAGTTTCTTCTGTATTTTAAGAGCTTTTTTTGCTTTCACTTCCTGTAGACGATTTTTGTATGGACCAGATGTCAATAGTTCAGCTGATTGGGCACCTTTCTTCAGCCTTTCCCTTGTTTGGCTGTCGGTCGTGGCAAAGGGCTTACTTCCCTTACTGTAACTCTAAGTCTTCTGGGAGAACTACCACTCATGTCTGTTGTTTGCTGCTGTTGTGTGGCTACTACAGGAATAGGCCTATTTTCTTGGGCTGATTCTTGTACTTTCATTCCTTGTTGATCCTCATAGATAGGCCTATCTATTGGCTGATTGTCTACAATCGTATCCCTGTTAACTATTAGTAAGTGCATCGTTGCTGGAATGAAGTCTGTGTCTGAAAAGACATTCCTATCCACAGGCCATATTCCGGTGGCTTTGAAACCACTCATTGCTATGCTCAATGTGGCTGCTCTGCTGTATGCCTCTGAAAGCAATGTAGCAACCTCAAACTGAGTGATGGATGGCTCATGAGTTCTTAGCCCCTTGCATATGGCTTCCTTATAGTACGTTTGGAAATGCTTAAATATCGACACATCAAGTGGCTGTAGACGGTGAGTAGTGTGATAAGGCAGTTGAAGGAGTAATACACCATTTGACCGTGCCAACTGGATAGCATCCAAATTTTTTGAATGTGTCGTGTGACTGTCAAGAACCAACAAAAGCTTTTCTTCCACTGATGGCTTGACATAATGCAACGAAGTGTTCCAACCATTTTATGAAGAGTTCGGTATTGATATAACCTGTCTCTGAAATCTCTACAATACTTTTAGTGAAGGATGCATCGTGATTTTTGCAGTGCGAATTTTGCGATTTACATCACTGCGTATTTTTCCTGCGGTTTTTATCTTTGTGACATTTTTGGCGATTACATTTTAAAAAATTAATTAATGTGTAAATAACTCTTAATGGACTGAATGTTTTATAACTCGGTACCCTTCAATGGTGATTTTTTTATATAAAATAATTTTAGTGAAATTTTTTGCAAACATGTGGATAAACTATAGCTGGGGCCTTGTCCACGGAAAATCGGTATTCAAATAACCAGGGGATATCAGGATGTACATGTTGCAGTGTTGAAAATATTCGGTACTTGTATGCAAATAAAACCAAGTAATGAAATAATATAAATCACTTCCATTATTGCAGATCTTTGATGACATGTTGCATTAAATGTTGAGTTTCACAGGAGGGTATATTATAAGACACATTCGCTAAATTTTTACGATATTTACAGTCAGCTAAAATTTGTTTTTAATACGCTTTATGTCTTTAACTTGCAGAAATTATGTTAATTTTTTAAGCAAAAATTCTTTCACCTTATACTTGGATTATAATACGCCAGGTACTACCACAGCAAATGTTTTTCACTTACTTCTTCAAGAAATTTTTTTTAATGAAATATTCAAAAAGTATTGTGTGATCAGTATACTCTATTTCATATAAGTTTAGTAAAATTTGACAGCTACTTATGGACAGTATTTTTTTTTTTACATTTTATGATTTGTGGCACAATGCAATATATTTTTAATGAGCTGGAAATGTCCGTTTCACCATTTATACTGCAATGTGTGTATCGTGTTGCGCAAAAAATAAAAATAAAAAATATATCATTACCCATAAATAGCCGTAAAATTTTATCAAACTTATATTAAATGGAATATATATATATATATATATATATATATATATATATATATATATATATATATATATATATATATATATACAAAATTAAAATGAGTGAAATAAAAAAATCACTCTCATTTTATTTTTTCCTCACTGTCTGAATATGGAAACTGTAGCTTTTTGATGCTGGACTAGGGGTGCACACGGAAATTTTTTTAGGAAGGGGCCCAAACGTCAAGAGTTATTTTATAAGTTTAAATCTTATTTATAAGCTTTATTACTACTAGGTTACATATACTTGATATCAAACCACAGTAACCATGAATTTTCAATACACAGATGAAAATGTTAGGCGATCCGATTTTGAGACTGTTATAAAATAACATCGATCCCCCACCAAATAAAGTGTGGTGGAGGGATCCAGGGACTTTCTCTGGAAACTTTTAGATTTTAAGGTGCTGAATGGTGCTATTTAAGCAGTTTACGTAAGGTAAAGGACGCCTGGACACATTTCACTATTATATCTACTGTAAGTTCCGAAATTCGGGGAAACGGGAGAC
This sequence comes from Medauroidea extradentata, assembly GCA_003012365.1. Taxonomy (NCBI): domain Eukaryota; kingdom Metazoa; phylum Arthropoda; class Insecta; order Phasmatodea; family Phasmatidae; genus Medauroidea; species Medauroidea extradentata. The sequence goes on from PNEQ01095950.1 coordinate 6,680, forward strand.
CTCCGGCCCGTTGACACGCCCAATTTTTTTGTGGTGACAACAAATATTTATTTGCGCCAACCAATGGAGTTTTGCAGTGACTACAAAAAATTTTGTAACCACTACAAAAAAATCTGGCGAAGTCCATATTAACAAAACAATTTGTGACCACAACAAAACCGTTTTTTTCTGTGCGTTTCCCCTTCCCTTTCCTCCTAACCAGCCCTTGATGCTCGTGGTTTATGTTACAGTGGAAACAGACGACTAGTCTTACCTGCTATGCAACTGATATGAGGATACAATTTTGATAATGGTGGCTATAGACTCACGGTCTGCACGAGTAAGAATTAGAAGATTTATTTCTTCATTTTGGTTTGGTTTAATGTTTGGAAATATACATGTGCATTGAGAATGTTGTTATTTTTTCTGTTGAGGGAAGCTTTGCTACGTTTACAAATTTTACTGACTCAGGTGACATCGTCTCTACGATTGAAGCAGTCTATAAATACACGAATGAGAACGATGAGAAAGACGATTATTTATATATAACTATACTCTATTTCATATAAGTTAGGATAAATTTAACAGCAACTTATGGGCAATATTTTTTGTCTTTTCTTGCACAATGCAAGACGTTTTTAACTCTAAAATGAACCTGAAATATCCATTTCAGCATATGCACTGCAAAGTTTGTCTTGTGTAGCTGCACAAATAACAAAATATTACAAATTTTTTGCCATAAGTTGCTGTCAGATTTATCCAAACTTAAATGGAGTATATAAATACTTCACTTTTTAATTGGTTTATTGTGCTTAGTTTGTGTAGTTAATTTGATTACCAGAAGAACTATTGTTAAGCTAAAAATATTTTACATTAAAACTAAAAACCACGGAGATTATTAAGGGTACATGTCCTCCCATCCACACCTAGCGGTAACGTTGCACCTTGCATAATGCAGAGGTATTCTTACATCAGGACAATTTCTTTTGCCATTTCTATTGCAGTGAGCTTATTATAGGTGCGCGAAACAACACCATCTTCATCACAGTGTGATTTATAAAGTACAGCGATATTTATCGCAACGCGATAAATCGCGATTTCTGCGATTCAGCGCTATATATATCGCATATATCACGATACTTTCCACATATTACATCGTGATACATTATTTATAAACATTGCACGCTCCTTCTTTCAGTGACGTCTTAGTCACAAAAAAATATTAAAATGGCTTAAGAAGCCAATACCTTGAAGCTATTTTTCGCATTTGACGCACGAGAAGAAAGGAGTTTTAACTGCAAGACTACCATGTGCTTCTAGAACAGCGTCGCCTCTATGCACTCGCACTGAGCAGTAAACTGGCGTGCAGTACTTACTTCTGGTCGTTGGCTTTTAGTATTAGACTTCAAGCGGTGACTAAATAATTGTATTGGTGAAATATTTGTACTAAAATTCAATGCATGTTTCTTTAGTAGTGTTTTACTGGTTCGATTTGTATTTTCGCGTGACACTACACCAAAAAAAGCTATTTTTAGTCAATTTAAGGGGTCCGGTGATCAAGTTTTAAATAAGCATGCTGGATAATAAAAAGAGACATGGTTTGAAGTCTGCATTTTTAAAATAAATATTGTTGCATGCTGTGTTTATGTGGGCTGGCTGGTGGCTGTGTCGAAACACCTTATGGACTCATGAGCCAGACGGCCACGTGATGAGAATACCGTCGAGCTACATAACAAGAACCTGTTTCACGTGCCTTGAAACTGTGTGACTGGCGTACGGGGCTCAAGTCACATCCGAAGCATGATGTAATGACTGTTTTTAGACCCCTGCAATGTGGTGATTCCCCGACTGTTTATCTGAATATAAAAACCCCGAATCGACAGATTTGGGGAGTGTTCGCTAATGGTCTTGTTATAAGAAGGTGCTATGCTTGTGGAGAGAGACTGATGAAGACATATTGGTGACGTCAGAGTCTACTGTGAGGTGGCAGGCGGCTACCTTCGGAGCAGTGTTGGGCGAAACAAGAGGACTGCTGCGGTGAGCTGACGAGTGAAGAGGAGGTGCGCGACGGAAGTCGAACCGAAGACCTCAAGAGTGAAGACAACAGTGCACTCGGGGTGCTGCGCAGCACACGGCGATTCATCACAACTTCGGACTATTAAGGTTGTACACTGTCACTATTTGCGAGACTGTTGATTGGATATATGACTGAATTTTATTGTGATTTGTAGTCTTTGATTAAGGGGGCGCAGTCTACCGCAATATTTATCACCATTTTTAAAATTTTTTAATTTGTACCAGATATTTTTTTCTTATTTTAGACACAAAATGTGACAAAATTTGGCTCTTATGAAATTTTTTTATCTCTCATAGTTTTCGTGTAATGGCTTGTTAAAGTCTTATTTTTGCGTGTTTCCATTTCAACGACCACACTAAAACCAACTGATATACCAAACTAAAAAAAATCACAGTAGATAAAGACATTACAGGCTACAATGACATGCTCATAAAATTAAAGAATAAAAATTATTTGTATGTTAAAAAAATTTATTGAATTTTTAAATTTTTATTTTCAGCTTCAGCATTTTTTTAAAATTCAAATAATATTTATTCTTTAATTTTATGAGCATGTCATTGTAGCCTGAAATGTCTTTATCTACTGTGATTTTTTTGAGTTTGGTGTATCAGTTGGTTTTAGTGTAGTCGTTAAAACGGAAACATGCAAAGTATGTCTTTAACAAGCCATTACGTGAAAACTATGAGAGATAAAAAATTTCATAAGAGCCAAATTTAATCACATTTTGTGTCTAAAATAAGAAAAAAATATCTGGTACAAATAAAAAATAAAATAATGATAATGAAAATTGCAGTAGACCCCACCCTTAATGGTAAATATTCGTGTCCTTTAATTATCAAAGGTAATTGTCATTGCTGTGGCACAGTAGTAATTGTGTGCATAATAAGCGTGCTGTGAAAGTTAGTGTTGTTTGCTGTTTTGTGTATTTTGCAAGCTTTGTGAGCTAATAAATTAATTACTTAATAAAATAATTTTATTTATAATTATAAGACCTCTATCCCAAAGAGCGCAGAGAATTGCCCATATTTAATTCGCTAATCTTATAACAATATGCACATTGGGCGCGCGTTTGGCAGTTAATCATAAAAAAAAACACTACCAATAATGCTGCAACAATTTTCATGTTCCTGGTGTAGGACTCTTAAAACGTCTGTGTTAATAAATAAGACTCTTGCTCCGTGAAGAATAACTGGAGTCTGTGTCGGTAGTTAAATATTTGCTCCGTGTTGATGAGATAAATACATTGTCATGCCCGAAGAATGAAACAAAACTTGGGTGTCCGTTAAACACTAATTCAGAGTTATTTAGTTAAGAAAATATAACCATTAGGCAGAGAGGAGACAGGTGTCCGCAACATCGCATAACTGCCAAACTGATCAAGCCAGAGAGCTTAGATGATGTGAGAGCTGCTACCTGGTGTGCATTTGTAAAGTTTACCTTATCTTTTGAGAAACTCGTCGTCTAGCGCCTGAGGTGCTGGGAGAACTTGATTGTAAAGCCACTAGGATCGCTAGTGTACAGCATTACAAACATCTCGCTTTCAGGTTACTAGATAGCGTGCAGTTTCATTTGAGACAATCGATTGGTTCAGGCACGTCATTCGGTCAGTTGAACGTTCGGTCAGTTGAATATTCGGTCAGTTGAACATTCGGTCAGTTGAACATTCGGTCAGTTGATATCCCCATCCATCCTAAGTATCAAGTAACCGAAAGTGTTTTAAATTTCATAAGATAATAAGAAACTAATGTGTTTCTTCCTCTTATTCCCGTGCAGGAGTCTTCTCAGACGAAACAGATCTCATTGGATGGAAAACAGAAACCCTGCCTCACATTTGTAAATCTTTTAAGAAAACCTCAAATGTGCAGCAGTGGGGGATGACTCTGTCCCTATTGGCTAAACAGTACGAAAGGGAGTGTCTTAGAAATCTTTCGGTCAGTTGAACTGCAACATGAAAACACAGTCTTAAGACAGAGGAATATAAGATCATCTTGATGGAGACTGTCTTGTTAGCAGTTGCTTGAGTTCAGCTTTAAGAAGTGTCTATGAAAGAAAATTCGAACTTAAGACAGCAAATAAGAACATCTTGATGGAAGTGCTTAAGATATAACTATGAATACCGCCCTATGTCACACATTACATTGGCACATCATAGCAAGGAAATTTTACAGCAGTTTGTAAAAAACACAATATTATAACAATAACAAAGTAACAATAATAATACTATAACAATCACAATAGCAAAAACACCAATAGATTTTGTAAATAATTACACAAGTTCACATAAATAACACATCTTTATACAATACGCCATGTTGTGTTGTACACCAAGAATAAACAGTTTGAAGAAAACCATAGACTAATTATACTAAACATGGTGTAGTGCTTATAGACTACAGTGGGTATGTTTACCTTTTCATAATTTCCAATGTTGTTGTTTTTCATTATTTATTTATTTAATTTTAGGCCCTTGCCCCATATTTACATTTCTTTTGTTTATTTGTTAAAAGTCATAAGGTTAAGCATAATGTTTTGTTTACATTTAAATAATTATTTATTATTTTAACTAAGCAGCCT
>PNEQ01095951.1:0-11310 GCA_003012365.1 Medauroidea extradentata
TTGTATCAATCTTCGCACTGTGTACTGAAGAATGAATGTTAACAAATCGCAAGGCCCGTTAAAAACGTATTTTTCCGCTATGGTTATTAAATTCTTTCGTCTCCAATGCTATTAGTTTGCGTGGGGAAGTCCTGCGATCTCTTGTTTTCCATTCTTTAGGCCTAAACGAAAGTTATTGTATTTATTAACGTAATTACGAAAATACGTCGGGTAGCTAAGCTGAGTTCTCAATGCTAAACTTTCAAAACAAACTTTCGCGGGTGTTTTTCAAAACAACATGCTTGTTTACTGCCAGATATCGTTCGGGTGGTCATAGCAACTTGCAACTGCCCGTCCTGCCATTTCGCTGCCAGCGAAAAATGGCAATTGCCCTCGGCTGGTAAAACTGGCAGACCACGCGAACAAACATAATAATTTTAACTGGACACGTTAAATAGTTTTAAAAATAAAAGTGGCTTTTTGCAGTGTTTGTAAATCGAGTATCTGCATTTAGTACAAGGTTTTCTAACGAATTTTAAAATTAAAATAGTATCATTAAAAACCAATTTTCGGAAACTTATTATGGTTTAGAATTATTAGAACTAAAATTATTAACCATGTATGTAGTTTTAATACATATTTTGCAATTGTTTACAAATGTTTACATTATCTTCGAACCCGAAATGATTATGGAATGATGTCTAATTCTCTTTGCGATACCTTCGGCAACGTGATCCATATTCGAGGTATTTCAAAACAGATGTTTTTTGTGTAGTGTTTGCAATTCCAATTGAAGGAGATAATTTAGGAATGATCTGTGCTGCTTCATACTGAGTTTTGATTGTTGTGTTATATGTTTGGCGAAGTTTGTGTGAAATTTATGTTATTTCTATAATTTGTTTGTGGAGAGCAATTATTAAATCAGGACTGAAGAAATCTGGAATGATTTGCTTGATCAGCCAAGTGTATCGTTAGGTACGTTGCAAGTTTCAAAAGTCAGCTGACCAAATTGCATAGTGAAGAATGACATACATAAGTTATGTTTAAAAAGTGAACAATAATTTCTAGATCGTCCCTTTTTTAAAATAAGGTAAGTGATGATTGTCTCTTAATTCAGCAAATATGTATACCTGAACAGCCTAGTTTATGTAATTCAGAACCAATATGTTGTCCTGACGTATTGTGATGTTGCATTTTAGATTTAGATTTAGTTTATTGCATCCTTAGATCTTTTTTGTGTACATTTTTGCACAAAGATATCGGACAAGTCATATTTACAATATACAAACAAATGAATAAATTACTTAAGTTATACATTAAAAATTATACACTAAAAGAGCGAAATTCAAACATTTCTTGTTGGTTCAGGCTCGCACGTAGGCTCACGTCAGCATAATTTAAATCGACAAAATTCATTCTATAAATTTGTTCCTTACGTTGGCTGTTAAGGGTTTATTGATTGATTTGTTTACTTTTCCAATGAGTTGTGTTGCATTTTGTGATAATATTTTAAGTTAGTTTGTGTTTTGTATGATTTGTTTTATATACATCGTAAAATGTTTGTTTTTGTTTTAGAAATGAACTACAAACGTTTTTACTATCAGTCCTTTGGCAGCTGATTACTACCATTCTGCATAGTTGCAGTACCACAATAGAATGGCATCAGGTGCTTCATCTTTGGACAGTAATGGCAGCAATGGTAATTCTTTTTATTCATATAAACACCCAAACTATTTTAGAAAACTTATTAATTAGTGTTTGACAAGTGTCATGGATGTGTTGCTAATTGCTCTGAAAGACTTATGTAGATTCGTTGTTGATAAATGTTATCAATAATACGTTTTCTATGCAAAAGTAATCATATTTGGGAGTTATGTGATGTAATTTATTAGATTTATACAAAATTTACAAAATGGTAATTGTCTATGGATTGTCTCGAGCTTGGATTGCTGCATGGAGTTATATGAGGGCACTCACTCTATTTTCAAGGCATGGCCACATCCATAAAGCTGATTTTACATGATGCAGTATACACACAATTTCCACGCAATATGCTGATCTTGCATTGGAGCAAAGCCACACAATTCTTGGAACCTCACATGCAGTGCAAGTGGTGACACAATTTCTGCAAATAGAAAATGCTCTATTTCGATGAAAGTTGCGTGGAACAAACAATGCGATTGGCCATACTCTGAAGTAAATTTATGTGTATAGTTATGAATATAAACAACAACAAACACCATACAAACAGAATCAATACCAGAGTGTTTTTTTTTTTTGCAGTTTTTGGACAAATACAAAAGGATTTCCAGTCTATTGCTACATAAAATCAACAAATTATCACAGTAACCATTTGTGCGAGAACTCATTAAAGGAGGTGGCCGTGTCTGTATTGGAAGTCCTGGAAAACACTACTGTACCACTGAAGTAATAAAAACGTTCCTATATGGGTCACAATTATTTTCATCTTCGTCAGATAACATTTCCAGCATTGCAAGTGCACATGTATTATATAATGCCTTGTACCTTTAGGGTATCCGTTTGTACTAAACTTTGACGGGAAGAAAACAGATTGCATGCATATTGCGTGGGGAAATTGCGCTGTGTTAATTGAACTATGAGATATTTCGTGCAATTATTGCACGAGCGATAACGTGCAAGGAGCTGCGCAAGAAATAAATTGTGTCGTGTAAAGCCATCTTAAGCACTGTCCTTGTTTTGGTGCGCACTGTTGTAAAAATCAAAATTTTCACATTTACACACAAGGATAAAGTCTCCATCGTCTGCAATATCTTTGAATATCAAATTATACAGTTCTCATGCCATTTTATTTTGAACTTAAGCGAGATTAGTAAAGTTACTAGGCCAGAAGCGAGCAGTTAAAATTTAATCTTGCTTAAGGGCGCCGCCTATCCGCGCGTGAGAGGCTCAAAAGCGACGGAGTAGTAAGGTCGACCTTGAAGCGCACATCATATGCCGCGTCACCTCAACGAGCCAAGCGCTGAACTAGCGTGCAAGGTTCACGCAGAATGGTTTTTACTACGGGGCATTAAGAGATGACCACATAATTTTATTGGTGGAAATTATGTAACTAAATTCAGTGCAGGTCGCAACCTGAATTTCACATACATCCGGTTAGTACATTTTGAAATACGGATGACTGAAAAGGCCATTTTTAGGCGTGTTGGAAGACTTAGAAACAATATTTTTAGTGAGTGTGACATCTTAATAATGAGGTTCCGCCCTTGTCTGAAGTTTGTTTTCTTTTCGTACATTAGCACAATGGGCACACGTGCAATATTTTCGTAGGAAAAAACCAGTTTACCAACACACTGCAACACATTTTAAACGTGGGTTAGGCGGCCGTCCTTTTTTTTTTGTTACATTTTGACTTATAACGATGCGGTTGTTTGTAAAATAGTTGCAAAATTATGTTATTTGACTAGAATAAAATAGTTAACTTACTAATGTTGGATACGGAGCCGTGCTACTATATCAAGTTTCCTCCAAAATGCTTACTTATTTTTCACGTATAATGCACAATATTTTCAATGGTGGCGATGGAAATTAACCTATTTGTTGATCAGGGCTGCCTCTACTGCTTCATCAGATCATACAATCACATCCTATTGTTTTAAATGGTATGTTATTCTTACATGGGGTAGACTGTAATTGTCATTTCTTCTACAGTCATTGTTCCTAAAGTTGTTCTTCCCACAGTTATCAGAAATTACTTTCGGTATACTGACTGCTTCTCATATTTTATGTTGACTTAAAGTTTTTAATGGGCTGAGTCTATATTTTTATGTTCTTTTTCATGATATAGGAGGAAGTAAAGCAGTTTGTGGGTCAGAGAAAATCCTTATGACTCTGGTTGGACAACTATTGTTGGTCAGCTAATGTGGCTGTAATGAAAAGTTGGTTGTGTACAGAGAAATTATCTGGTATTTTAGTTGCTAGTTTAGAAACCTATAGAAATGCAGGTTACACTTGGGTAATGACCTGATGGATGTAGCTGATTGCGCAGGTCATCTGAACTTTGATGTCCTGTTTAGTAACTTTCTCTCTTATCAACAGAAGTGTCTACTTCCCACTGTCTTCAACTGTACTTACGTACCTGTAACTTGCCAGAACTTCTAAGTTATGGAAATGGCCAGGCAATTTAAAGAGAGCACCAATATTGCATTGGAGCTCTTGAATGCCAGAACAATATTTGGCTTGTCAAGCACCAACGCCACAGAATTTTATGACAAATAGGCTACTTGTGGTTGGTTGAAACTTTTCTTTTACGTAGGAAGGGCTTGTACAAGTCGTGGTCATAGGCTGGTTGCCTGTAGAGTGTAGGTGCCCTCATGTCATAGTGAGCCATAATAGCTCGCTGAAGGTACTAGGAATTTATTTAAACAAACTGGAGAAAGTCTCCAAAACACCACACTTAAAGGTGCACATTCACCACAGGGCAATCATCTTCTGTCAACATTTACGCTCGAGGCAATGGAAACAGGCAAGCTAATTACCAATGAGGAACTGCAACATTTAGAGAAGTTAATATATTTTCTCTTCATATACCTAAGCTTCCTCCACACTCGTTTTTACAAACCACAATGTGATTCCTCACACAAACTGTAAATTTCACAATCGGACCTTATAACATTTAAATACTACAAACGTTACACCATATCTGTAAATACCTGAATTATAAATATACTAAAACAATAGATAAATTACAAAGGCATAATTTTCACTTACCAAGTTAACTACAACTTAGGCCTTCCTTTTCGCCACATATCCAAACTCGTTAATCTTCATTACTATATCAATAAAACTGCACTTAACTTATATACTGCCGTTTCACAAATCGAAAGGCTCGTGAAACACACAGTCTCTCTCCTACCGAGCCCCTGCAATTAAGTAAAAATCCTCCTCAGTTTTTTCCTTCCTTAACACTTCCCTTTTGAGGAACTCTATCCAACTCGAATTTATGTATCAAAATTCTCGTCGGCAGTCCAATACGGGACGTAAAGTTCCCTACTTCAGGAGCATTGAACCACAGTCGACATGCTAATGCTGTATATCCCTAAGTGTTCCCAATTAAGATTTGGGGGCAGTCAAATGTTCCAGATGGGAAATGGTGCAGCACACATTGCATAGCTGACAATACGTCCTCGTCGACGGCGACCCTAACTCACACAAGATCGCCACAAGCCAACATGTAAATAACAGTGGCTTTTCTCCTCTTCCAAACTGTCACGTGGCTGAGAGAAGTTACCTCAAATTGAACATGCCTAAGCACGTTACCCGCACCGTATTATGATGTCCTGACCCCCGTCCACAGGTTGGTCACTACCTTCACTTTTGCCACTGTCTTACTAGGACTGCTATACCAGACTGAGAGCTCGTCAGTGCCCCTTCTCTCGTCGACATCACTCCTTCCCCACCAAGTCCGCACCTCCACGGCCATTGGAGGGATAGAGCAAGCAAATAGGGCAGCCCCGAAGTCCGGGTTACTCAAGTATATCACCTTCGTAAACCAACCCGATGGATTCGCCGACAAACTCAACTCAACATCAAAAACAGGAGGTTCAGTTTCCCTGAGGATCCAACTAAAGGAACTCCAGAAAAAATATGACCAGACCTAAATCAGCGAAACGGAACAAACTCAAAAAAACAACCAACATAACACAACGACCCAAAATAATTCAAAACAGCGACCTGGGAACCGGACCTCCTTTTCAATGGCATTAACATTTACCTTGTTTTGTGCAAATACAATAATAGAATCTACTGAGGCAGCTCAGTCTGTGCTTCATGTACTACTGTAGTTGTGTATATTTACCCCTTTGTGCTTGTCAATGTACCAAATGAAAGATCATTTTATGTGACTATTATATTATGTACATTTTGTTTCTTGTAATTTAAATTTTGTAGCGATGAATTTCAGATTTTTGCATATATTTGCTCATTTTTTGTTTATTCTTTGCTGTAGTGAAAATGTTCAGAAAAATAGTTGTATAAACAGGTTAAACAAAATGTGGTACTCTTATGCATGGTGTGTGTGTGTGTGTGTGGCAGGGGCGTTGTCTCACAACTGCGCAGTTTCTAACAGTGACCGGAGCCTGTCTTCTGGGTCTGCCCGCGACTACGATGGCCTAAAGCAGCAGTGCGACAAGGCCATGCATGAAGTGCAGCTACTTCGCAGGTTATTACAACATTATTCCTAGTTACAGTTTCTCAGTAACAGTAAACAAATGACAAATAGCATTGTTAAGTGCAGTACCACATGGCAGAAAACAGTCACACCTCAGAATAAACTGCAAATTAAAACCATCTTATCACTACTGTACCATATTGTATGCAACTAATCTGTATATAAAGTAGAACATCAGATTTGATATGGTAGTAGTGAGCATAGTTCCAGACTGATAGGATATAGGATATTACCTGTATGCAGTCTGCCGCTAGATGTTGAGTGGATTTCACTGGACATTCATATAATACATATGATATATAGCATGGGACAAGAACTAAGTGTGGGTACCACTTTTCTCCCATGTCCTCTTTCAAGCACAATATTCTTGGGTATGCATGTTTTTTCCTTATCTACTCTCCAATTCTTTCCATTCTACTACTATTGTGGTGTTTCGGAGAAACTACTTGGTCTTGCCACCATATTAGCATGCAGTAGTTCAGGTCCCAATCCCTCAAATCAATAAATGTGCATATGGAAATGGGGTGTCATTCCATAGACATCCTGTGATAAGACTCAAGTAATAAAAGTTGAAATGAATGTTAATGTCATAACCCTGCTTCAGTGCATCCTGTAAACTTGCGTTCCATGCTTCGGCATACTGTTTTCAAAATTCCTGGGCGCCTATTCTGTAACTGTTTTGTATTCACATACGTTCCTTATGTAGAGACAGTCTCCACGTGACTATCGTTAAGAGACTATGTTGTATTCTGTAACTCTTCATAGCGCTGTGGCTGACATGCAAACAATTTGTGAGCGACTTTATGTAACAGCTGCTGGGGAAATGATGTTAGCGGAATTGTGTGCGTGAAATAGTAAATATATGGCGGCGGCATTGTGAAGTTTGGATTTCTTAGATGAGCTCGAAAATAAAGGAAAGCGTCGGCAAATGCGATTGATGAGGCTAATATGTGATACCCTAAATCTGTTCACAGCAATGGACGAAGATCAATTTAGGCAATTGTTCATACACGAAAAATAAAAACATTTCGGTATCAAAATTTACCTCTGAAAAATTCCTAATTTTTCCTCATGAGATTCAACATCATTTTCGTACTGCCAAAAAGTCGTTTTCTTAGAACGAAACTTCATAGTTTCTGCCTCCATTTCACATAGTTGATCCATTACCCAACTTTTAACTTAAAAACACTTTCACGTTGCCACACAACAAGATGTAAATCGTGTGGCTGCATATTACTACTAATGGCCAGAAATATAACATTTGAGGTGCAATTTTAATGGTTTCGGAAAGCTACCTACAATGTTGCCAAACCTATATCAAAACTGTTAAAGAACGTTACAATAATGGTTAACAGAATACCATTGAAAGATAGTCACGCGTGACTATCTGTATCACTGACACTATCAAAAGTCAGTAACGGATGACTGACGTTACCGAGGAGAAGTTATAGAATAAGGTCCCTGGAGTGCGTTGTACTGTATTTGGTTGAACTTATTTTGGATACATTCTCGAAGGAGGCTAATGTTTGGTACAGGCATACCATAAACCAAGGATTTGACAGGTCCTCAGATGAAGTAATCCGTTAGATTTAAATCAGGTGATTGAGCAGGCCAAGCTATGAATTCCCCTAGATCAATCCATTATCTCAGAAATTGATCATTCAAATACTGACGTACTATGACTCTGAAGTGGGTGGGAGCACTACCATGCATAAACCACATTTCTTGGGTGTAGTCCAGAATTATATGTTCGAGGAAGTGATGCAACTCGTTCTTGAGGAATTGAAGGTATGATTATCTAGTTAGACGCTGAGGGAAGAAATAGGGTCGTAGATGATGATCATTAATGATTCCACTCCGTAAATTTAGACTCATCGTTTTCGAAGTTGGTCTTGATGCATATCATGAGGATTGTCACATAAATCCTGATATGACTGTTAAAGTAAATAGTTGACACCACGTGTAAATCCTGACTCATCACTCATCAGTAAATAAAATGCATGCTGAAAACTTAATGAACACTGCACACTGCTATAGCATATGTCTGCTGTATGTTCTTGGTGCAAATTCCATCCCATATTTAAAACGTGCACCAACTGAATGTGATACGGGTACAGAAGATTTTCATGAAGAATTCTCCAGAGTCATGTGGCTAACATTCCCTTACAGCAGTGTGTATTGTGCTATCACATGGGTTGTCATCTATATCACGAAGACCCGTTCATCAAGCTCCGTTCTACGAAAACGTTTTGTCTGCTTACATTGGAAACATGTCTTAAATTAGCCTGTCTCTCCCAACGTGGGTGGATTCTTTTGAAAGTTCTTGGGCAAGGTGTTATGAAAATTAAGAACTATCACAGTAGCTCTAAACAATACTACAAAGCACTGCTGCTAGTCATGAACTAGAACGGTAGTGCCAGTGATTGTGACTAATCTCAGTACAGTATCATCTTTCCCTCCACATCCTTTGCTGCCCCTCCAGGAGCATACAGCGACTGAGTGATGCAAGGACTGGAGATGCTGCCACATGAGGGGTGCCTATTGGAAATGTTACGCAAGGAGTGTGATCAGTAGGATTAATTTCAGGGTCTACGGACCGAAGGTGGAAGTTTAAAGTAATATTTCCACCACAGATGAGCAGATTAGAGAAATGCCTATTTCAGAACAAATAAAAAAAAAAAAAAAAAAAATGAAATTGGAATAACCCTTCTATGATTTGACCAAATTATACCAACTTTCCATTTTTAATTTATTTAGTGAAATCACTAACCTGATGTGATCAAACTTTTTTTGTGACAGAAGTTAATAATTTTACTTCTGATCCAGCACATACAACAGAAATTTTGTTATAATTGTCTGAATATGAAATATGTGGTTCCTGATAAAGTGAACTCTCTATAAGACCATTGTGACTAGAACAGTACATAGTAAAAAATATATATTGTGACCTCAGAGTAAATGTTTTTGAAATATGGTACAACCTATACATTTTGATTCTATCTCTGCTGGTTTACATAGGATTTTGGCCAAGCAGTGCAGTTACCTTGTTGTAAAATACGGCTACTAACTTATGCAGTGTCTCCTGTTGTATAATACAAGGCCAGCTGATTTACTAATGGAGAACAAGAAATGATGTATTTGTATATGCTTAAAACTGTATAAGGCTATTCAAGATAAAATGAGTAATTTTGAAGTGCTGGGTGCAGTTTTTTTCCCCACTAATTATATTTTTACACAGTTTGTTAATATGAACATCATATTGTATATAATACGGGCAGTGTATTGACTATTAAGACAAAATCTGTACTTTTGAAGCATTGGTTACATTTTTTCATTCAGTAAGTATCTTTCCACCATTTCTTAATGAAAATAACATAGTGTCTGTATTACACATATCATGTTTCCATGTAAGGTTATACATTTCTTTTTTTTACTACATATTATTCTTTAGTGTTTTTTTCTTTTTTTTTTTCTTTTTCAATAATTATCACTTTACAGTGAATAGGCTATATGTAAACATTTTTATCTTCAGCCTTCGGTATGAAACCAGTTTTATATACTACAGGTAAGTTCTAACTCTCTGGGTTTCCCCTAGGCTGTGTACCTATGAAAAGTAACATAAATCTCAATGCTGTACATAGGAGTTAAACTCTGAACAAAAAGAACTAACTATCATAAAATTTTTGTTTGCTACCCAAATTCCTCTCGCAGTTTTGCATTTCATGATATGGACGTTATAGTTGTTTTTCCAGGAAGTCAGAGTGGTTTGAAGGTAAATGAATTGGCGCTGCCAGGCATGTTTCTCAGAAGAGAAATGTAAATATTACACAAACTTGTGCTGTGTAGAATAGACTATAATGTGGGCTTAAATATTACACAAACTTGTGCTGTGTAGAATAGACTATAATGTGGGCTGAGCTTGTGCTGTTGTGAATTATTTGAGGAGGTGGACTAAGCCAGTGAGTGGTTACTGGTTGCAGCAGGCAGCACAGCGAGTCAGTGCGGCGCTGTGATCACACAATGAAGGAGCTGGAATACTATAGAGGGCAACACAGGGCTGCAATGAACCAACTGGAGGCAGCTGCTCAGGAATCCTCCACCCTACGCTCCAAATATGCTGACCTAGCTGTCGAGAAACAACGCCTAGATCGTGAGGTGCAGAGCCTCTCAGACTGTCGATGTCAGCAGCAGGTCTGTCCATTTCGTAGTTAATGTGTAATATCTAGGTGGGTTCAGCTTGAATAAAATTGTACTGGCTTTTTATATCCACTTGAAGGATAGATGTAGTGTTTGAGGCCTTCTTGAGTACTCCATTAACCTTTTTAGTGCCAAGAGCCGAAATATCAGCATTCATTGCCTGTGCGAGAAATGCCAGTGGCCGATATATCTGCTCTGTATTTTTAAAAAATTTGACAGGTTTTTTTAAACTATTTTTTCTAGAAAAAAATATATTTACAATTCCAATGCATTAAGGGAACCTTTTATTGCCAGTAGAATTTATTCCAACTTTCTTACTTTGATTGGTATCGAGTTAATTCAATTTTTAAAAATAATTTAAAATTTTTGAAAAATTTGTTTGCATTTTTCACATATGCACCTTGAAGAAAGCTGGCACTAAAATGGTTAAGGCATAATTGAACATTAAGAAGTTAAAAAATTGGAGTCGTTAGTGGCGAACAATCAAAAAAAACTTTTGAGTGTTTGAATTCTCTACAAAATCATTACCCTTGTGCTGGGGTTTCTCCCCACCGAACATGACTTGGTGCTTTGACCTGGATTAACGGGAGCACTCGGTCGGTAAGTGTACAGTTTTGGTTCGGGTGCACGGGTCGTCATCTTGTTGCCGGCTTGGTAAGCCGCGTATTTACCCTACGTTATTTACTAGTTTCTTTAGGTTTGATTAATCTATTATGATGTACCGGCGGCGTGTCGAGGGGGCCCGAATCTAATTGCGCTATTGATTTGTATGGGCCCTTCAGGCCGTGTTGTGGGCAATTAAATGTGTAACCTTATGTTAACTATTGTACACCCTTCCCGATATCATTGTATGTAATGGGTGATAATTGATAATACATAGTTTCCACCCCTGTATTATCTAGTTTGGTTATTTCGTCGTGTTTACC
>PNEQ01095952.1:0-11310 GCA_003012365.1 Medauroidea extradentata
GATTTCAACATTCGTGTCCAAGCCTACACTATCAGCCATAATTTCAAATCGTAGGCAGATAGAAAACAACACTGCCTTTGTTGGCATAAATAGGAAACGTATTAAAGTATGTAAAAATGAAGTCTTGTACAAGGAAATTAGATTGGTGCTTGGAGGTTAGGGGCATTAAAAAGTAATGCTTCGGGACTTATTTTTTAAGAGAAGGCTTGGCATGCAGTACTTGAAATGTGAGTAGAAAATTAGCAAGCATCCAGTGGCTGGCATTTCAAATTTAAAATCATTGTAACACACTATGAAGTTATCTGGTGAAGAGCTTGGTGTAACTCTGATATTCTAGAAACATGGCAACCTAACGTGAAGTTCCATGTGCAAGACATTTTCAGTTGTTCATAATCTTTAAAATAAATAGCAATCTCAGCAATATTATCTTTTTTTGGTTGCTTCTATAATTCCCAGGATATACTGTGAGTTGTCGACCAAAGTTTTGTAGTTCATGTGAAATTCTATGTCGAGTAGAAATCAGTTGTATAAAACCTCTATTTAACAAACCCCCTTACAACAAACATGTCATTTTTTGGTCCCTTGAGTTTTGTTAAATAGAGGTTTTACTGTATTGAGTTTTTTAAAAGAAAAGGCATGTACATCACAGAGCAACGTTGTTCACTGCCATAGCAACAGACTTATGACACCACGGTGAACTTCCTGATATAGGCCTTGGACGGGAAGGAAGAAGAACTGGTAGCACTCCGGGCAGAGATGCAACAGAGGCATGCGGTGGAAGCGAGGGAGAGAGCAGCAGTCGTCAGCCTCCTGGAGGGCCAGCTCGCAGAGTGCCGGACACTGTGCGGGGAGCTGCAAGTCAGGCTGGACACGGCAGAGGTAGAGAAGGCGCACGCCCTCAAGGAGCAGGCTGACAATCTTCTCCACGACTACAAGGCTGAGCTGGAGAGCTTGAGGTCGAGGTTCCGCATGGCCACGGCGTCGATGGAGCGCAGTCCTAGCGATACTAGTCTGGAGAAGATTGAGGTATGCACATTGTGTTTTTTTTCCCAGCTTGGTACGTACTGTGGTAGTGTAGTGGTCAAACTACTTGCCTCCAAACATGGTTATCCAGATATTGCTTCTTTGTGGGGTTGTCCTTGATATTTGCATGTGAGGAAACGTGATGTACATTGCGATGGCCTGCTAACTTTATCTGGATTCTCCTGTTGCCTCTTCCCATGAATTCCACCAATGATATGCATTATTAGCCGGTAAAGATGTTACTTACATCTTTGCAATGAGGTTGATGGAATGTTGACACACATACCGTATTTGCCGGCATATAGGAAGACCCCGCATATAAGACGAGTCATGGTTTTGAAGGTACAAAATCTGGAAAAAAAGTAAATTACTAATTTTGAAATTCCTGACAGAAAAATATTTTTTTCCTTTGCCTGAAACATTGAAAATTTAGTTTATATATTTTCAATTCATTTATTACCGGCATTTAAACATCATAATAGACAAATAAACGAATAACATTGGCTACTACCACCCTCCGCGCGCCCAAGAGCCAAGGAAATGCACGGCAGCGGCCGGCGATATCGCCATTTGCGGGCAGGTGTGCGTGACTTGGCAACGCCGGCCTAAGGCACGCCGCGCACTACATGGCATCGCCGGGCAACAACAGCTGCTTGCAAGGTCATCGCATTCCTGTGCGCTGTTGTCCTCCAGGCTAGCACTAGACGGTAGACACATAAATGTGTGGTACAGTATCTAGATCCTCGTTTCTTCCGCCCGAGAGTCTTGTGCTTGCGAGACAAAGGATGAAAGCATGCGGACCTAGATCCTCGTTTTCTCCGCCCGAGAGTTGTAGGCTGGCGAGACAAATTATCTCGGCACGCGCTCGCATCGATCGCTGCTTCGCTGCGAGGAAGTGTCCTCTCTTGGAGTACCACGGTTCTGCCTAAGTGTTCCACATGTGTGTGTGTTGACAGACAAAAGTTTTCTGCTGAGATCTACACTGTTGTAAAAATTAGAGCTGGGCTGATTACCTATTTTGCCGATTATGGCGATGCCAATTATCTGTTGCCGATCCTGCCAATTTTCTTAGCCGATTAGAGCTTTTTCAGTGACCTCTTATATTTTGATTTAATTGACAAAAATATAATTTTTTTTTCATTATATATAGGTAAACTAAAAGATTTGAAATATGTTGCCTATCCCAGCAACTTTGTTGCATTAAATTAACAATTTAAATAGGTATGAACACACACTTGAATCCCAATGCTAGAATTAACCATGCATGTTACTAAACAAACATTTTACAATAAAAATCATACATCCTTTTGCTTTTTCCAATACTACATTGTTTCCTAACTAAGTATCTTTACACTCACACTTTCCACTGCGCAAAATTTAAAATACGTCGCTATTACAGAAAAACTAATTTTTGAACTCCGTCCGTTGTGCGGTAGGCGGCGGATAATATATCGTGATTCAGTTGTTTGCAAAACAAGTGACTGTGACGTGATTGCTAGCGCCATTTCTTTGCGCCTCGCCGCAATGTTTACATAACCACAACTAGTACTAATACAGTCAGAGTTACTGTAATCGTCAATCATGTATAGCAAACAGAAAACATGTCTAATAAACTACGAAAAATAATGTAAAATTATTTTCCTATGACCTTATGTGGAACGTTGATATGGATACGGAGAGAGTTGTATTTCCAATTTGTTGTGAACGCATCCGAGTGTTTTTTTTAAATATCCACAAACGTTGTTTGCATGTTTCTGCTAATAACTGTTTTTCATCACAGGTAGTTTAACTTAGTCATTTCCTGTTTTATTTCTTTATTTGGAATCAAAACTATTTTTTTTGTACGAGAGATACGCTGATAATACTAGCCTAGTTTGTTTTGTTTGAACTGTACGATAGGATAATACTAGCCTAGTTTGTTTTGTTTGAACTGTACAGTATTTTTGAGAAAATGGCGGTGCAAACATTCTTTACAAACGCTGAATAATAGCTTGGGAATAATTAAATCACCAATACGTGTATTGTTTCGGCAGTTTTATAAATAAATACGACATTTAGTAATATCAGAAATGACCACTAATCGGCCTGAATAATCGGCAATATTTTGCCGATCATTAAGTTCGGCAAAATAAGCAAAATCAGCCGATTATCATAACCGGTGATCGCCATCGGCCCAGCTCTAGTAAAAATTGTCCATAAAGAGACAACACACTTTTCCCTTTAGTTCACCTAAAAGATAAAAAACTGTATCAACAATGGTTCTGTTGTCTCCTGAATATACACAGAATGAGTAGCAGTAACCACTGTCAGCTTCACACAAAATATACAGTTTTATGCCATACTTATCTGGCTTGTTTGGCATGAATGCCCTAAACTTAGCCCTACCTCTCCAGGGAACCATACCTTCATCAAGCGAAAGCATTTTTTTTGGAGTGTAAACAGCTGAAAACTTGTTTAGGAAATGGTCAATAATGGGTTGAATTTTGGTGAGCTTGTTATTTGGGTCAGCAGAAGAGTTGTCACTAAAATGCAGAAATTTTAGAATTTGAAGGAATCTATTCCTACTCATGACTTGCCCAAAAACGGAGTGTGGTATATTTCCCTCGTCCAATAATCAGTCAACTTAGGTTTTTCAACCTGGCCCATCAAAAACAACTAACTCAGAAATTGCCACATTTCCAGCTCTGTTACTGGTTTCCAGTTTGCAAAGGATGGGCTAGAAGTCATGCCTTTTAGCGATGCAAACTGTTGTTCATAATAGGAATTAGTTTCAGTCACGAGCTATGCAATCAACTCATCTGTAAAAAAAAAGTTTCAGGTAATCAAAAGGGTTAGGGCGGGGCACGTTACCGTCATTTAGCGGTTCTGGGGTAGTGATTTTTACACCGCTAATGCCTGTAAAAGGAATTTCTAATGGAACTTTGTCCATTTTACTCCAATTTTCTACCACAGTGTGGTTTTTAGAACACTCATGTGTGGTAGTTATTTTCCCATTCGTGACGTGACCTTCAGCAGACGTGCCGGCAATATCACTGTCACTCGTACATGAGTCTGACGAACTTTCCGGTTCACTATCACATCGAAAGTCAGAATGATCTGTACTAATGTCCGTGTCATTTTCCTCACCCAAACTATCAAAAACATTATTTCTTTCAATTACTGCGCGATCGCGTAACCTATGTTTACCAAGCGACGCCATGACACACATCAGTCAATAAAAACTAATTTCGACATTCTTTTGTTGCTGACAAAAGACGCCAACTAGTAGAAGCAATACTGTAATCGATAGCTCGAAGTATCCGCTACCGCCTAGGCATAACAGATAGCGGTAGAATCGATTCTTGTTTATTCACGAATGAAACAAAGTCGGCCGTGCTCGATCGCTTAAATGCGACGCGCGGTACCACGAAGTGTAATTTTTTGCGTCGCAAATGCAACGCGCGGTAATAAATGTGTTAAAGGGCACTGCCACCCCTACAGATTTAATGGGAGCAAGGATAAGTATTTCCTTGTTGAATTAAGTAAGGTCTTTCACCTGTCGAACCTACGTATACACCACCATTGTCTTATTGGTTCATCTTGGTGCTTCTCTCATTGTAGAAACCCTAGTACAACTTTTCTGAAGGGACCAAAAAAATGTTAACCTTTATATTTGGGAAAACATCATGAGCGTAATTTTCTATTATAAAACAGTTTCAGGGACCAAATGAAGATAGCATTATATCCAGGAAAATGTTATGAGTTTGAGTATTATAAGAGGGTTCTACTGTACAGAATCTTACGGGCTGTTTTTTTTTCCCCACCCTTAATACTACAAACAGATAAGTACTTTAATGCTCAAAACACCACTGAAAAATTACTTATTCTGTAATATTTTCCGACATTTATATTCCTGCAGAAATATTGTCTTCGTCTCAATGCAGAAAATGGCTTCTGTCCTAAAGAGATATCTTGAAAGTTAATGGAGCTCCACTGGATATAATTTAATGTGTACTTCTGTAAATCTCTCCTATACCAGCTACAGTGCAAACATCGCTATGCAGAATACATAGGCCTAACCACCAACACATACTGACAAAGAATGAATGGTCATAGAGCTGACACTAAACAAGCAGTAGCCGGTAAAGTGGACCTTCTTGACAAACCAGTCTCTGAACGTGCTGCATCACACAAACGAAACTTTGATGTCTGTTATGACACCAAAGTAGAAAGAGCCCTGCCAGTTTCAAACAGTAGATCAGAACTAAGGCTCTGGGAACTGGCCCATCAATACATAACAAAATATTGACAACCCTCAGGTCTCAACATCAGATAATCGCAAACACCACCAGAATACCCTATGCGCCCATTTCTCCTAAATTTGAATTTTCCTGCCACGCCCTAGTTTGCTTCCTGGCCGCTAGAACAGCCAACCACGCTTCCACCTCCACCATTATTCAGTGTGCCCGAGCTCGCCACCTGATGAAGCTGGCTTAGCCAGCGAAATGTCACACACTTGTGCAGCAATGTGTTTGCCCTTTTATGTATTTGAAAATATCAAGAAGAAACAGCCTGTGACCTTCTGTTTATTTAACTGGGGTCTCTGGTTTCTCAAGTAGGCATCACTGTTATAGGTGTACAGTACTTGTCATCTTAGAATTATTATTTTAATGAAAGTTTAATTTCAACAGTTGTAGCTAAATTTTTTTCTCCCTGACTTGGCATAGATATTGAAGAGTGAACCTCATGAAGATTTTTAAATTCTACTGCTTTTGTTAATTTTAACTACTGCAATAGCTTTTGGAATGAAATGGATATTTTTTATGTGTGGGTAATCCCATAAAAGGCATTAGTGATAGTGGTCAAGCAATGACAACTCCATAAAATGTACGAAGCTATGGTCTGTACCTTGTTGACTTAAAACATGAAAAAAAAAGATATATATATATATATATATGTAGTATGTGTACTGCAGATTATTGCAGAAATTCTAGTATTGCAAGATTGTGGGCTCCGTTTAGGCTTGTCTGCCATTTTTGTAGCCACCGAGTTTAAAAATGGAAAACCATTTTTAAGACAATGCTAGGTACCGTAGTTTTTTTTTTTTTTTACATTAGTGCAAGAAAACTCAATTTTTTTAATGGAATGCTTTTAATAAAATTTAAGACTAAGAGCATACATACGATGCACAATGTAGGCGTTTTGTAAAATATTAAGTGCACCGTTAGCAAAAAATAATTTTGCTTGATTTTGGCTTATTTTTGTAACAAAGTCAATGATACTTGTGTGCAAAAATCTGAAATACTGTAAGGTTTATTGCTACGTAAAACTGGGTACAAATGATAATATACCGTATTCACAGCATAATTCACATATTTTTTGCTAAATTTAATGCAAAAACTTATAGATGCAACCATTATTAGAGGAAAATTCCCGTGGTAAATTTTATTTATTTTTTATTTTTTGTTACTCACCCTATTTATATAAAATAAGTCAATATTTTTGGCAGAAATATTGATGTATGAACTTTGTAACAATGACTAAGTTTATATAACTTACTAGACCTTGGAGGCAACGATTATGCGATGAAAATATTTTTACCATTTGTGTCTTCTTAAAAATTTGACGCGACAAGTATGTGATGATGATTGTGCGATGAAGTACGGTGTATGTGACAAAACAATATAGATTCTTCTGTATAAAAAATAATTTTGCTTAAAAATTATTATTATTTTTTTTTTTTTTAAGTTCTGTAAATTTACAGGGCGTAATTTTACAGGCCTTAAAGAAATATGTAATGCATGAATGTATTAAATTATAAGATCTCTCTTTTTAGCATAAGTATTTTACTTGAATTTTTAAGGAGTAACACCACAATGAGAGTCCTTATCAACGTACCTTATCAACGTAAAATAATTACAGTATGATCAAATACTAATTTTTTTTCAGTAAATAATTTTTGTGGCAGATGTTTCTTAAAAAATTTTACATACTTTTGTTTGAGAGCATCTTTTTAATTAATTTTCAGGGAAATAATTTCTTTCACACTGACTTCTCATTGAAAGCTTGGAAGGCAGAGCCATTTATTTGTTGAAACTTAAAAATGCCAGATATTTAGTGAAATTTATGGATGAAAATTAGAGCAGTAATTACAGTTAAAATAGTACAAAAATGTTTTAAGCAAATTTTTCACAAGTTTGAAATTCTTCATTTTCTTTTGGATTGATATGTAATTTAAATATTAATTTGTTTGTTTGATGAAATTTTATTATTGGTAGAATAAGATAGTTTTACCTATTGATACAAACTTCACTATTACTGACTGCAAAAAGTTAAAGTCTTTTGATGTTTACATATATTAAATAGGTTTCACTATATTAGTTCAAATACTAGCAAGAGTAAATTTTGTCTATCGTTAAGATGATTTTTTTTTTCCTTAGAGGCCTGACTTTGCGGCAGAAAAGGAAGCAGCAGTCAAGTTGGCTGTGGATCAAGAACGCAGCAGGTGGGAAGCCAGACTTGAGAACGAGATCAAGGCTATCAAACTGAGAGCAGATGCTGAAAAACAGGTCAGTGTAATTAACTTTTCACAGTTTTGCATTATATAGAATAGTTGGAGAATACTATAAGTTTCAGGCCTGTAAAAACTTGATGGTTATGCCTGCGAAACGTGCTAAAGAATTTAACTAGCTGTAGAAAGACAATAACACTCAAATGAAGATATGTTTATCAGTTGCTTACATTTTTGTTAAGAAATGCTGCTGCATGTTTGAAATGTAATGTAAAAATTTTCATTAAAAAATGTGTTAACAAAATTGTTTGAAAATTCCTCTGAGGCAGTGTTTCTAATGAAATTTCATCTAACGTATGTTTTGTTTGAAAGAGTGTCTTCAACATTGATTCTCTGAAATAATTTTTTTAAACTGATTTAAACTACATAGATGCAAGCTTTGTAGGCAATGCTTCTAAGTATATTACAGATGAAGCACTAAAATGCTGTTCATACTTATCAGTATGTTACAGTTAAAAGCTATTTGGTTGGCTTGAATTGTTGTCTTCGTCTTCGTAACGTTGGCGCAAGTGATGGGTGGGCACAATGTCTCGGCAGGCTCGAGAGCTGGGCCAGAGCTGTTTTATTAGTTTTGTGTCTACTTTTTGCAGGTGTGGTTCAACGAGGTGATAGGGCGTGTGGTGGAGAAGAAGGACCGACAGTTGGATGCCCTGCGCGCTCGCGAGTCCTCTCTGGTCGAGGAATGCCAGAGGCATCAGGAGGAGATCCAGCGCCTTAACTGTGCGCAAATATGCAGGTTAGTTCCGAAATTTTTTTGTCATAATAATACGGTAGGTGCAGATGTGGCTGTGTCAAAATGTATGTGCATTCCTGGCTGATTTTTTGTGAATTAACTGAAAGTAGCGTAATTCATGTTTGAGGGAACTTGGTGATATTCTGAAATGTGTCACTGTACCTTTTTAGCTCATTACATTTATTAAATGTTTTCTGTTATGATGCATGGTAATTATTTATATTACAAAAGTCTCATTTTATTAAGACTCTGTTCAGGGCTGTAGCTAAGATTTTAGTGCTTGAGGGGGTGGGGGAAGGGTGACTGTTTTCTTTACTGTTACCTCTACTTAAGCAATTGTGATGCTGGTAATTCTGGACACGGAATTTTTAGTGATTTTTTTCAAATGTTAAATCTTTAGTGCTCACTTTATCTCGAACGACCTATAAATACCCTGTTGTAGCAGAAAATGTAGTAAAATAAGTAAGATTACTAAAACACGTAGACAGAGATGCACAAGTGTTTACAGTTACAGTACTTTCAGGTTGGAGGACACAAAACACATGTGGACAACACATTTTTGCACGCCGTACAACTGACAAAAATGTGTTGTCCTTCTGTGTTTTATGTTCTCCAACCTGCAAGTACTCTTTGTCTATGTGTTTTAGTAATTACCGCAGTAGCCTAATTGCCATTTCCCATCTTTTCTCTGTTTACTATAAATAATTAAAATATTTACTGTGTACTAATTTTTTAAAGAAGTTTTAAAAATCTGATCTAGTTAGTTAATATCAAAATGGTATTACAGTCGAACCTCGTTGCATCGTTCCATTGTTCCAGTTTCTTTAGTTTTCCTGCATCCATCGATAGTTTTTCATGGTTCTGACAAATTGCTTATATAAACAATGTTACAAAAACCCACATGGACCATTCCTATACGCATAAATTTCCCTTATTGACCGTTCAACAATTTCCCCAAAAACAACAACAAAAGTTACAGAAATTTTCATGTGATGGACATACTAAAAAAATTGAGGTTATGATTTTAGTTTTTTTAAGCGGTAGGGGGGTTGTAAGTGCCTCTTTCCTACATGTTTTGTTTTCTCGCATGTATAACTTTTCTCATTGGTCCCTTGAAAAACAATGGATTGAGGTTTGACTGTATTTGTATGGCACATCTGTTAACTGATATTTAATTGTAATGGGTTGCTTCCAGGAGTTTGGACTCTGTCCCTAGCACAAATGT
Organism: Medauroidea extradentata; assembly: GCA_003012365.1. Taxonomy (NCBI): domain Eukaryota; kingdom Metazoa; phylum Arthropoda; class Insecta; order Phasmatodea; family Phasmatidae; genus Medauroidea; species Medauroidea extradentata. The sequence continues at coordinate 9,532 of PNEQ01095952.1, forward strand.
GTTGGACAGAATTCGGCTGGAGGGAGAAACTGCAGAGGAGGTTCCAGAAAGTGGTCCCTACAGTCTGCCGTGCACCTTGGATAGTAGCGCAGACAGGAAGGCTGGGTCTCCGGTGGAAATGAGCTCTTCTGTGGCCGTTGTCCCGTAAGTTGCCTATTGTGGACTTCGTGTAGAATTTTGGTAGTCCGGGGTTGCTGCGTTGATGCATATTTTCTTACACCGGAATCAAAGTACATCTGATATACAAACACATAATAAGCATACCATGTGAATCCCACGTGAATCCTGAGCTAAATCTATATATATAAAAATGAAAGCTGACTGATTGACTGACTGACTGATTGACTGACTGACTGACTGACTGACTGACTGACTGACTGACTGACTGACTGACTGACTGACTGACTGACTGACTGACTGACTGACTGACTGACATATCAAACTGCAGCCCAAACCGCTGAACCTAGAATCGTGAAATTTTTTGTGGGGGTTCCCCTCAGGTCATAGGCGAGCACTAAGAAGGGATTTTTCGAAATTCGACCTCTAAAGGGGTGAAAAGGGGTGAAATGTGTTTCCGAAGAGACGTCGATAGAGCTCGAACCCGACGGCCTATCATTGTGATTTTTACTTTAATAGGAAACTCGTAAAAATGCATATTGGCCAATTTAAGGATTTTTCAAAATTTAACATTTAAGGGGGTGAAAAGACCTTAAATTTGTTTCCAATCAACTATCGATATCTATCGAACCCTTTGGGATAGAGAGTTGATATTCACTTCAAAATATTGCTTACGTAAATACCCAAAAAGTAGTTTTACGTTTTTTTGAAATTCGACCCGCAGTTAGTAAAAAGGGGCAAATTGTGTTTTTAAAGAATCGTCTTTATCTTTGAAACACAATTGGCTATCGTCGTGATTTTAACTTTAATTGGTTACTTTTACAAATGTCTATGACAGGACTCAAAATTGTTTTGAAATTCTTTATTGTAAGGGGTGAAAATACGTAAAATGTGTTTTCGATTATCCTTCCATATCTATCGAATCAATCGAGATATCGAAGTACTATCTGTTTTAAATTGGTGCTTTTGTAAATATTCCAAGTACCATTTAAAATATATTTTCCGAATTCGGTCCTAAACTGGTTAAAAATGGGGTAATATGAGTTTTCGACTCACATTCTATATATATCGATCCCATAGTTTTTTATATAGAGACGTGATTTTTGTTTAGGATTGATGCTTACTCAAATACCTAAAAAGTGATTTCAGGAATTTTCGACATTCGCCACCTAAAAAAGGGGTGAAAAGTGGTGAAAAGCGTTTTCAATTAATCATCAATATATCTTGAACCCAGCGGGCTAATGTTGTGTTTTTTACGTCCACGAGATACCAATAAAGTATTCTAAAACGTAATTCAAGGGTTTTTCGAAATTTACTATCTTAAGTGGTGAAAAGACCTTGAACGTGGTTTAGATAAATCCTCGATATCTATTGAACCCGTCGAGACATACAATTAATTTTTCCTTCAGGATGATGATTACAGAAATTATTGCAAAACGGTTTTCAGATTTTTCGAAATTCGGTTTCTCAATACTGTGCAGGGGTGATATGTGTTTTTTTAGTGAATGATCGATTTTGATTCGACTGAACGGGCTAGCGATGTGATTTACACTTCAGTTGGATACTTATACAAATGTCTAAGATTTAAATTTAAAATATTTCGAAATTCGACACCCAAAAGGGTGAAAAAGCACAAAATTTGTTTTCCATCAACCCACGATA
>PNEQ01095953.1:0-11309 GCA_003012365.1 Medauroidea extradentata
ACGATGGATATTCATAAAGTAAGAATTTCCGATATCAATGAGATACTAGTTAGAAATTTGTTACATACAAAAGCCTATTAAGGCCTTGCTCTTTAGTTTTGCAGTAGTTTCGAAAATTTGTTTTTAAACGCAAATTAATACACATATCAAACATTCATTCTTACAGTTTTAACACTTATATATATCATCGTTTGTATATTAATTTTTCTGTTCCAATACACTAAACGTATTTTTAGATTTTTGCCTCTGAAATAATACATATTTTGTTGTCAAAATAAGCCAAAATGAAGCAAAATATTTTTTTTGCTAGCAAACTGTACATTATTTTAAAAAACGCTCTGGCATAATTGTGTATCGTATGACTATACATAGTCTCAAATTTTATTTTCAAAGCATTTGGTTAAAAAATATCTGAGTTATTTGCAATTGTTTGAAATAAATGACCATGGCCTTAAAAACTACAGTGGAACCTTGTTAGTATAAACGACGTAAATATAAACATACGGTTAACACAAAGTAATTTCCGTTCCCCTAAGAATGAGATGAAAACTGTACCACTAACTTAAACGCTCAATAAAATGTTTCCTTGTACACCACACAACGCCAGAACCTCAACATGCCTGCAGAGGTTCCTCATTCATGGCGATAATTCGGCACAACGTATCTTCTCCCAGAAATTTGTGACATATATTTATATTGTATATGCGTTTTACTACGAACTGTCGTTTCAGAGGCAATAATTAAAAATAATAATTAACGTTCGTAAAGATATTTATATAAATAAAATGTAAAAATTTTATATCAATAAGTAGGGAAAGGAATATTTCGCGATTTCAACGACATGCTTGTAGGGATCCATTGATCTATTTATGCACAAGCCCCGGCCATATGTCCACTAGCTGCTACCCACAGGAGCAACCGACAATGAACTAATAGACGGGATTTGAGTATACGTGGGACAATGAATTATAATACGTCGGCCATTTAACTCACGAATTATTCCTTTCCTTAGCAATAAGTGACCAAAATACGTGTTTTAGAATAAGGGTATGTCCATGAAACAATATTGTTCGAAACACATTTATTCCTTGACCACTTAAAACATATACTTTGTACTTATACTACGATAAACAGATAAGTGTAGTTCATTATATGATTGCTGTTTATTGTCATAAAAATTCACGTGACAGTTGCGGCAGATCACAGATAGCTATTTCTAAAACGAGCCTGGTACTGTAAGGGTTATGAGTTCAAATATAGGTGTAGGTTGAATTTTTTTTACGTTATATATTCATTTGGGATATAATTTAGGGTCTATGCTGTAGTGGACTTAAACAAAATTGTAAATAAAAGATGCAAGATGTTCTGAAAAAAAAAACTAAGTCATATTTCTAATTTGCATTAACAATATTTTATAAGTGATGAAACTATATTAAACTGTGCGCAAAATAACTGTTTGTTGTAAAATTTGTACATATTTTAAAATTTAATTAATTTTAGTTCAGTATCTCTTCCACTGTTACGCACAAAAAAGTGCTTTGGTTTGATGCTCTGTTTTAGGTTGTAGATTAATGAATATAATAAAATAGCTACGCAATTTTCTACATGGCATCTGGGAAGAATAAAGAAATGCTGTAAACCATAATTTCAAATATATTCAATATAAGTTTTTGTGATATTACAAAATGTGTAACTTTAGCTTACATCGCGGGTGATCAATTTAATCTGTAAAAAAAAGTAAAATGTTTGGTAGACAGCATTAGTTAAATATAAGTATATAAATAAATTACAGTTTTTTAACTACTTATTTTTACAATTATGTTCTATGTTATCTAATTAAGTAAATAGTAAAAAGTAACATTACAAACTAGAAACTTAGATACACACACATATATATATATATATATATATATATATATATATATATATATATATATATATATATATACACACATACACACGTTTATATATACACACACACAACTGACTTTTACATAGTAATTATTGTGTAGATAAATTAAGAGTGAAGTTGTGTTCGCGTCGTTGAGCGAGACCATGCCTCGCGCACGAAATATTCTGTCTTCTACCTGCCGCCAAAACAACAGCGATTCCCGGAAATCGTCATGAGGGGCATAGAAAGTTAATTTATACTATCCTTTTTATTTTGTTCGCTGATACCCCCATCTATCTCGTATAACAAAAAAGTTTCTCGCTTACTATAATTTACTCGGCATTTTCCAGTCAAATGTCAACATGGCATTGTTAAAATTTTTTTAAATAATATGATAATTGCATAAAATTAAGTTAATTGACATTATCGTTGGCAGCATAGTTCATAAATTATATACAAAAATTTTGAATACATTTGGTTGAATAGTTTCAGATCTATGAAGAGTTTAGTTAGACAGGTTTTTGTGGCGCGCGCGCATGCATTGGCTTGCGCCAGCTCCGAAAGACCCAAAATGGCGGACGATTATACCCACTCTTTATAGTGCCTTAGAGGTTCTAATTACGTCACAACCATAACCTTAATGACAGTGTTAAAGAAAGTGACGTTTGCTCATCTTACACAATGACAATCTTATTAAGTTTCCATTCTGGACATCATTACCAGCCATTAGGACAGTATTGTGATACCGGGCTTCTTTGACTTAGTTACATTATTCTTTGGTTCCAAAGACTATACAGTATTTAACGGGGATTCTTTCTTTTCTAAGTTTGTGAACAATAAAATGGATAATGATAACCGTTGATGCAAACTGAGTCTTTATAGTATGATCTGTTAAGTTGTGATCACAAAAATATTCACTCTAAAAATAGTAGTTCGAAATAAATAAAACTTACAATTGCGAATGGGATTCGCGATAAAAAGTAACTGTTTAATTCATAAATTCGATTAAGAAATTGTAAATGTGGAATGTTACCAGAGTCCTGATGAATGAGATGACATTTCCCGACATTCTTTCTTGAGACAAGATTGTGTATCCAGTAGAATACAACCTCCGGTGTACTTTTCACTCTACTTCGAACACTGTCGTACTGTTAGAGCCTGTGATTTTCGATCAAACGAATTTAGCACGAACTTGTTTCTATGTCTTACGTGCACAGTTTCAACCTTGCCTCGTAGTCGGTGGTGGTAAGTTTGTAACTCTAACTGCCCCGAGGTTCTACCCGCAAATCACAGACGCGCGGAGTTGAAGTAACTTTGTTCTCTTTGGTACAGTCAAATGAGCGACGCCTCTGAAGAACACGCTATGCATACCAATAGCCGTGAAGCAGAGTTACAAATGTGCACGTAGGCATTGAAATAAGTAGGAGCAAAATTCATTTTACAAAAATGACTGTCTCTGCGAGTAGTTCATAAGGTCAGCAATCTACGGGAGGGAATAGCCTCCAAAATTATGGTAAACCGATTTGCGTTTTCTCATACATGTAAAGTGATGAAGAGTCCCGGTTATTGCACACAGCGGCTAGTGCATTAGTCTTCCACCAGTGTGCCTGCACAGGAAAAAAATTAAAAGTTTGTACTTTTACAAGAAAAATCCTTGGAAACCCAGTTGCAAAGAAATTCCTTGTAAAACTATAATTGTTGTCCTTGTAAAAAATACGACGTATGTGTTTGTAAAATTACAAGTTAAAGCCTTGTATTTGTACTTACAATAAGAGAAGCGTTAATTTTTAAATACTTATTTTACTTTAATAATGACGCTACACTTATTTATCGAGTAAGTAATAAATATATAGATTTTAAGTGAAATTATTAAAAAAAAGAAAGAAAAACATCGTGCAGGCACTCATATTTGAACCCACATCCTCGCGCTTAGTAACTATGCATCTTACCCTGAACCGCTATGACTTTTCTGTTATTTGGTTTCTTCGTGTGAATTCGACCTACTATTTAGTGACACAACATTTATAATTTTTAAGAAGGCTATTTATATTAAAATTCACTTTATTGCAAAAAAATATTTCCAAAGAATGTGATATTTGTATAACTCTGTAATTTCCTGTAAACCAATATTTTGGTACACCACAAATTTTTCGTAAGTTTTTTGCGGAAAAAAAATTGTAACTTTACAAACAAATAATTATCCGGGGAAATGCCTTTGTACAAAAATTTGTAAAACAACAGAGAAATGCCTTGACGTTTTTACCAAAATAAAATTTGCAGCACAGGAACTGGCCTTATGTACAAGGAATTACGTTGCAGTATCACATACTACCTTTGTAACTTCATAAATGAATGATTTTACAAAGATAAACTTTGCACTTTCACAAAAATTTTAAAAGAACAAAAATATGGTTGAAAATTTTACAGAACCTTATTGCAATGTGTGGTTCACTACCTCTAATTGTTTACATGTGTGAGAAGTGTCGGATGTTACATTTGCCAGCGCGTTACTCCTAGGTAGGCCTTCTCAAGTTTCCTCCGCCCTTCGCGATCCTACGTTTCTCCAACGTAGGTCTTTATGCCTTGTCATCCTGTAGGATTCGGCAGACACCTACGGGCACCCTGTCGGAAGTCTGTCCTGAATTCGGATATCCTTCCCATACACTTTTTTTATCTATTTTGTTAAGTTATTAATAATTTGTGTCGAAATCGCAGTCTTCTAAAAATATACTCGGTATTCTTTACTGCAAATATTTAGCCTGTACACTATGAACTGACCACTTAGAAAAGCCATTCCAACAAGAAAACATATAGATTTATAGACATAAACACATTTTATTTGCTTCCTCCGACACGGACTTCTGTTAGAAGTAAAATGTGTTTGATACGTTGTAACGTTTAGATTGACACGATTCGCATGAACATAAATTAGTTACAACTAAGAAAAACTAAGCCGGACCTTAAAAAGTAGTCCCTGCACCATGAAAAATACGCAGTTTGTTTCTGCTCACTGCATAGTCTTACTACTGTGCACGTTACCAGTGTTGCTGGCACTTCATATCACCTCGTGATCTAAGGCTCTACGCGGTCTTGCAGTCATAGTTGAAATTATGTAATCGTGATGGTGCTGTTCACAATGTTTATCTCTACACTAAACTGTGCGAGTAAACTCAGCGGTAATTGGCTGGACTTGTATTCGAAACATATTAAATTACCTTACTGGCCATTAGAATTTCAGTAATACGTTAAGTACCCTAAATGACCCTAGGCGTATTCTGGGATGGTCAAACTGGTTAAGATCACATGTTTTCCTGTTTACGATTTCCTGAAGTAATTATTTTACCTCTAATGGCATCGATTCCAAGCTACATGCCTCTTTTGAATAATCGTTTATTAGATGCAACTATTTTTATGGAAATGTGTGTATTACCTATCTAAGCATGTGAGGAACAATAATAATATTAACAAAATATTAAATAATTCCACTTCATCAATAGATATTTTATGCATGTTTTAAATAACATAGACGTTTTATTTATACCGAGTTTGTTGATTTGTAAGCAGTAGTGTTATTTATTATGGCTCCGTCACCCCACAAACATACCGATACACCATACAGTTGTAACTTTTTTTTTGAAAATTCATGGATAATGTTCCCGAATTTTTTAGACATGACTTATATATTTAAAACTTTGGTATGTATAGCTAAATCTATTCCATTTACTAATTTAAATAAGTTACGTGTTCGAAGCTTCTTAAAATTATATGGTAAAATTTACATTTTAAAGTCTGCGTTTTTAAATATATAAATCATCAGAATCTCATGACAGTTGGAAATACTTTTTTCTTGCAGTTAAATTAGTGGAACAGTCATTATTGTATTTTAACTAAAAAAACATAATGCAGTTTTGGAATTTGGGCATACCTTCTTTGGAATGACGTACATTATCCCTGAAAAATCCCCACCTCTCAGATGTCAATATTATAGTTTTAAGGTAAAATATGCATATCACGTCTGTAGCGTACGAAATATTGATTCGAATACATAATAATTTTGTCAAAACGTTGAATGTGCACTTGAACATTTCCCGGTAGATTTTGTCATCCATAATAAACAGCAAAAAATATTCTTATCCGATTTGTAATCGATAAAGTGGATGTGAAAAGTACTGCTGCTCTATGTAATCACAAATTGCATAAAACGTTTCACCAAGATGCAAAAATATCTAAAAACGAATGTTTTTGACAATTTCATGAGCTATTGAACTGTGTAGGGACAACTCTGTACGATAGTTATTATTTACTTTACTTCCCCCTTGAAATGTCGGTGCTACAAGTGTCGTGAGCGGCGTGTTAAATTACGTTTATAGAACTTAATTTATTTATAGTTGTAGTATATTTTCGACGACCATAATATTTATTAAAATATAACTTTCATGAACACTGTATAAAAAAATTCCCAAAATATTTAGGAAGTAATGAACGGAAACGCGGTATGGGACAGTTTCCATACTTCCGTATTGTAAATATGCAAATTTGTACAGTTGTTACAATACGTGTCTGGTAACTTTAGTATACATTTGACTGTTTTAAAAAAGTATAGAAGTGCTACCATGAATGTCTGGGAGACAATTCTACCATACCTACTTTCTTTGAGCTCCTATACGCTAGTGTGGCATATTTACAATTTTTTTTAGAGTGTACGTACCTCTTCTACAGACATTCACAATCAAAATGTGCCAATTTAATAGTAAGGGTATGTACATTCTTTGACACGCGTCTAGAGACAGGCATGTTCGTGTAGATATTATGTGTTTATTTGCCACGTGGTAAATCTTGAAAAATACAATTTGAAATCTAGTAATCACGCTGTTTGTAATTTTATTTACAGGATGTAATTAAATCTATATTGTTCTCGATGCTTTTTCGTGGAACAAGAAAACGGTCTCACTATGATAAACTAAGGGAAACGGACGGGAGACTGCAGTTCTTGCTCTATTACAAAGAAGTCCGAACCTAGCCAACACCGCAAACAATCCCAGCTCCACGGCAATGCGCCCAGAGGATTGCTCATTAACAGTTCATTAGTGGACCGCACTAGAGGGTTTGGGGAATGCAGTGAGTCGAAATCAGGTCGAACTAGGAGGTAGGTAGGGGGATGAAGAAACTCTGTGGTGGGGGGATGAGTAGTTCGGTTGGCCAGAGAGGGAGAGTTCAAGAATCTGGCTCGCCGAGATTGCTGAAGTTCAACCTGGAGCCTTGGGAGAATGTCGTCGCGGCACCGACCACCGGAGGTCGAGTTGGAATATCTTCAACTCTTTTAGTTTTAGCGCTAATGGCGTGAATGGAATGAACATCAGGAAGCAAGAGATTTATTCCCAAATGTGATTACCCAGTTGACTCGATTCCCAGATGACCTTCGTTTGACGCTGCGGTTGAGTTTTAGCCTCATTCCACCAAGTCGATCCAAATACGAATCCCTGTGGCGTCATCCAGGATTTCTACAACTGGGAATCGTGCTGGATGATGTTGTTGGTAAACGTGTTGTCTCTGGGAACTCCAGTTTCATCCGCCCATTCTTTCCGGCCTGTTCCAAACTCACGTCACCTCACCAAGTTCTGGAAACATACCTGTTTAGAGCTGACCAAAAAGTATACCTTCGAATCTTGGAGGATATTATAATCCGATATCATGAAGTGTTTAACGTTAGAGTGAGCTGGTTTAGAAAAAAATATAATCAACTTAACTTGTTTCAGCCACAGTAGTGTTTATATTTACTAAGTGAATAAGAAATTAAACTCCTGTGTTTTGTTTACAGTTTATTTTAAGTATTGGTGGATTTTTTCACATAGTGCAAGCTATATTTCAAATTTTAGATCTTAATGAGACAAAATTTGATTACTGCATCAGTTATTTGTATATGAAACCAGCGGAGGTATGTAAGATTACACATTTTAAATTTTCACTCGTTTGCTACAATGAAATTTCGAAGTTAAATAATGACACCTCGTAACAAAACTATACATTATTTTATTTTAATTTCTTATAAACTTTACGTCTGCCTAAATTTACATGCCTTGAATTTATTAAATTTATTACTTACCCAGTTAAAAAGTCGACAGTTTATAACCTTATATTTGCTACGAAAATTAACATTAATTATCGTAGAGAATATAAACAGCTAGCGTGATTATTTAACCCCTCGATATATTGTGAATGTAACAAAAGGTCAATTGCGATGTTTTATTGTTTGACGCTCGGTGTTATATTTGAAATGTTGCAGGTATTATTACCAATTACAAATTTAATTAATGTTTGTCGTGTTTCTCTTGTGTACGTACTTTATTTCTAACATATACTGTACAATAATTAACAGTATTACGCAACTGTTTGGTACCCAAGATATAACATACAATAGTAGCAGAATTGTTTAATGTGAGCACAAAATGGCTGCATTTCTTGAGAATTAAAACTGCAGTACTCAACTCAAACACCGAATTTGGCTTAAGAACGCGGTATACCGCAATTTTCGTCATCATGTTTTCATTTTTCATTTGTATCAGATATTATTTTCTTATTGCAGACATCAAAATTAAACTAAATTTGGCTTTTACGAAATTTTTTATTTCTCATAGTTTTCGCGTAAAAATTTGCATGTTTCCATTTTAAGGAATTCACTAAAACCAACTTACATACCGAACTGAAAAAATTCACAGTGGATAAAGACGTCACAGGCTACAATGTCACGTACACAAAAACAAAGAATATTATTTTTGCATTTAAATAAAAATGCCGAAAATTAAAATTAAAATTTGAAAAATTAAATAATTTTTTAAAATTCAAAAATTTTTTATTTTGTGTTTTAACATAGCTAAATTTGTAGCCTACAATATCGTTATTCAATGTGAATTTTTTTTTTCAGTTTTGTAAGTAAGTTGGTTTTAGTGTCGTTCTTAAAAGAGAAACATGCAAATTTTGGCTCTAACGAGCCAATACGCAAAAACTATGCGAGATTAAAAAAATTTTTTACAAGAAGAATATTTAGTCGCATTTTGTGTTTAAAACAAGATCAAAATGGCTAGTACAAATATTAAAATAAAACATGGTGAAGAAAATTGCGGTAGACCGCACCCTTAAGTACAATATTTGCAGAATAGTGCGAAGTAAAAATTGTACAGCAAAACCCGAAAAAATGGTAACCATTTCAGCTCCAGAAAACAGCAGTAAAATATTATTTGTACAATCAAATAAGGAAATTTAGTTATTAGACAGTCAAGGTTAAGGAGAAATTGTTTAAAAGAAGAGCGGTGTTAAAGTTTGGACAGTCTTTTTAACATTCAGCATTGAATGATTACTTTAAATTTGAATGTTTAAATTCCAAAATATCATCATGCAGTTGGTAAGCATTGACTTCTGCAAGGTTACCTTTGAACACGTTGCTAAATATTTTAACATGTTTTTTTTTCTTAAAATGGCTGTTAACTAAATTTCGCTTTTTGTAATTGCTGTATTACTTGACGGTTTGATATGACATTGAGAATATCGGTCACAAAAAAGTACTACGTGTGTGTGTGTGACTGTGTACATGTGTGTGCAACACGCGTTACATGCACATTAAGTGTTAGTTACATTAGTAACACAACACAATATAGCAATTTTTAATTATTTTAACAATCGTTGTTAAACGCAGGTCCGATATTAATTTAGTTACAACATGCTTATTTATGTATAATAAACAAAACACGAAGTAAATTATTATTATTATTATTATAAATACCCGTAAATCAAGTACAGTGTTATATTTGTTCAGTATTTCCGTAAGCAGAAATACAACGAAATATAGTTACAAATGCAAAAAATATAAATACTGTCACCCTTTCAAAGTGATTCCGTCAGTTATACCAATGAGTCCTCTTCAGAAAACAAAAACACGGAGACCGTGATGGTTCGATTCCCGGCGCGGTCTGTCCCCGGATTTTCGCATGTGGGAATCGTGCAGGACGATGCCGTTGGTCGGCGGGTTTTCTCGGAGATCTCCCGTTTCCCTCTTCCTTTCATTTCGGCGCTGCTCCATACTCATATCATGTCTCCTCACACCAGGGCTTAATACCTTAATGTTAAGCGCAGACCGAAATCTCTCTCACTTTTTTTTTGTTAGAAACCTACGCGTATACAATGTGAGCATATTAGGTCTGAGCTAAACGCTATTGATTCAGAATTTTTTAACTTACCTGTCAAACATACAGCGACAAAATGAACGTAGTTTTACACTAACAGCGTTTGAGCTATTACTCGGTATTAGAACCAGCACTTTGTAAACAGTGAAACAGATACGGAATCCAGCTATAAAAATGTAGCTGTACAAATATTGTTAAAATATTTCCCTTCTCTGATTTAATCTTCAGAACCAACACAACACTTAATAGTGCAATAGTTGTTAATAATTTCAGTTGAATTAAACTTTTTTCGGGAAGAAAAAAAAATAATTACTATATTCTTGCACGTATTGTACCCGTACAATAATGCTTAAACTATGCATTACATAACCACTATTGTTATACAAGTGGCGTAGCCAAGGGAGGGGAGACAGGGGTTGTAACCCCCCCCCTTGCCCGGGGTGAATCCGCTTTCAAGACCTTAGGTGTTAAAAGGCCGTAAAACCCTCTCATCATAATTGCCCGGGGGATGACGAGTTCATCGGTTACTGTATGTACTGCGTCTAATGAAAGATCATTTTCCACTCTGCGGTTTTTAAAGTCATATCTAAGAAATACAATGAGTCAGGATCGCTTGAATTACATCTTAATATTCCTGTCACTGTTGACGATGTATTGTATTATCTCAGTCAGAAGAAGAGAAGACGTCTCAAATTTGCTTTGTAAAATTCCTTAAATATACCTTGTAATTCTTGTAAAATGTCTAAACTTTAGGCTGTAAAATGTTTGAACTTTACTTAGTAACATAGACTTAAACGAAAATTGTTGGTAAATACTCACAGGCAAATTTTGGATATTCATTTACAGCAGTTGTAGGCAAAAAATGTCGTATAGTATTTTTAGTGCATTATGTTATATTTTTATTGCTGCAGTCAAATATGTAACTTGTGAAAAGTATTTATATTAAATCGATTATCAAATTTATTTTACGATTTTCATTTAAGCTAAAGTGTTTAAATTGTAGCAGGAGAAATATTTTGATTTATTTGTACAACCAAAATTTATAAGGAGGGCAGAAAATAAAGTATCATACATATTTTTTTTATTTAGTGGATAAAGGGTTCATTACCTTATAATCTTAAAATACAATTTACTATATATATATATATATGAGAGAGCTTTAAAACAGGTACTGCTTCTGCCTTCTGCTTTTTGACTCTTGATTATTTATTTTATGTTTGCACTTAGGTAAAGACCTCAAC
>PNEQ01095954.1:0-35068 GCA_003012365.1 Medauroidea extradentata
ATGTTTACATTATACTTAACACAATATACATTACAACAGCATAATAAATACACTTAAATCTTACTACCTTAAAATAACATGCCAGGGTTTTACCGAGTTACTAAAATTACTAATATGTGCGTAAATGTCTTAACGTCCCCAACATGGACTCTCATTTACATACTGTAATCTCCACGAGATATCGTGGTATGTTACATTGCTCAAAAAAGCTTTTTCAACTTGTTACATCTGAAAAACTACTAACGGAATTCGTGTGAAACTACTCTAGGAGCATGCAATGGAATTTGCTTAAAACTTTTCACCAATAAAAATATGGTGTCATCACTGAAAGCGTCAGTCAGGTGAGTGATCTACGATACCACTGCACGCCGTTTCAGTGTCTTGCGGTAGAGGCGATACCACACCACAGGAGCTGGTCAACATCGCCCTTGGCGTCGTGCCTCACTCGCACAAACACACGACCAGTAGGCGAGCGCCTTTCATTTGTGCGCCAATATATGGCAGTGGGAGCTACCTTCGTTGCAATACGAGCGTGGGTGAAATGTTTGACCGCAACACAATGGCGACGGAACAGAAGTCGTTCTGTGTCATTAACTTTGCGAAATATGAATCGGTGATGACTGTTCAACGTCAACACCGTCGCGAATATGGGTGTTGCCCACCTGATAGGTGGAGTATCCTACGGTCGTTTGTCAGTTTCTTGACAACAGGTGCTTGTGCAAAGTCAAAAGTCCCGAACGAGAAGTTACCGCAACGCTGGACTGGTCGCGGAGCAGATGGTGACCGGCCACTTCTTCACTGGCAGCCAAGGAGCCCAGATCTCACTTCGTGTGATTTTGTCAAGTCGGGGTACATAAAGGATCTCGTAATTATTACACCATTGCCGGCTAACATTGCCGAACTGAAACAAGAATTACGGACGCCATCCACACCGTTACACCGGACATGCTGACACGAGTGTGGAACATTTTTGAGTATCGCGTCGATATGCTCGTGGCGATCACATAGAACATTTATAAAGGTATGGTAAAAATGTAATTCTTCCACTGTTCATTTGGGCGGTCACACAACATTGTAAGTTTCTTTGTTGTGATAATACAGACCTTCAAAGTCGGGGTATTCTTTTTTACTCATTCTGTATATTGTGACCTCAGCCATTAACTTTGAGTACGATATATTACATACACTTTGATTGTTAGTTAGGAAGACTTATTTATTTAATAAAAGTGTCCGGAAACCTTAAATTATCCTAAGAGGTTATGTCCCCTCTTTCAATTTCGTATAACAAATTAAGTGTGTGACTAACAACCGGCAGTATCTCTTACTATAAAGCTTACATTATACTATTTGGTGGGTATTATTAGACTTAATTATTACTCTGAGTTATTTTGTCTTTATTAATCGTTGAGAGATATAGTTATCTTAAAATTTAAATTAGCTTATTTATTGTATATTTAGGCTTTAATTTTTCGAATACAATGTTCGTAATGATAGCTAAGGTAATTAGTTAAGTCTGTATTGAAATATTTGAAAATAAATCTTGCCAATCTTTAATCAGGAAGAAATTAAGAAAATTTCAGCATGATAAGTGACACGGCATTTTAAAGAAGAAATAAAACAAAAGCTAGGATTTGAAAAGTGCTGAATTTATCCCGAATCACCCATGTTTATTGTATGGGTATTTCTTAGTAGTCGTGACTATGGGAACGCCGAGGTAACGTGTTTCTAGGTTGGTGTAGGTCGGGGTGAGACCTTATCTATACGGCAAGGCGTGTTTGCTAGCTGTGGTTGGCGGGCAGGAGATGTTCGCCGGGAGATCGTCGTGGGGGGACTGGTCGGGCAGTAATAGCTACGTCGTGTACCGCCACGAGCACGCCGTGCAAGGGGGGCTGTGCCCCCCGGCGTGATTAATGCCGGCACGACGGCCGCACGAATTGCCCCGCGTGTTCTCCGGCCAGTGATTAGCGGGGCCAGGACAGGCCCCCTCTCCCCCTCCCACCTACCAGTGCTTGTTCTCGCCTTATTAATACTCGCTCAGCGGTGCGTGATTGCAACCTCCTCCTTCCAGCGTTGCCAAATGATGGCATGTAGGGAGTAGGGTGCCGCCTCCCACGCGCTTCAAATCCGTTGCAGTAAATACGATTTTTTACGAAACTATTCCGTGTGTTCCCATTGTGCCAATGTACGATCATTAGAGATGATGGACTATCGCGGGAAAACTTGGCCATTTTCTGGGTTCCAACGTACGTTTATCTTATGAATCTTTACGTGGAGCTGTTGCCCTCGGTCACTTAGCCAACAAGAATCCCGCTATTGTAATATTTAATGCCTTATTATTGGTCTGCAGACAGCTACGTTGCGTTAGACGTACATAGGCCATTCGGGATAAAGTGAGCACTAAAAACTTAACCTTTTAAAAATATCACTAGCCGTTACTGCATATAATTCAAAATTAACTATGGTTACCTTACTGCTTGTATTGTTGGCAGCAACACAGCACAATATAGTTCCGTATATTATCCTATTTGAATACAACAATACAGAAGCAAAATCAACCGAAATCGACATAATTATACTTTATGTAGTTAATGACCTTTTTTATTAAACCATATCGATTCATACTGGCTCGACAATTCATCTTACACGCGCAACATTAAGTGACGTGTCCAGAGAGGTCAGTTAAGTCCCGTTGTTAGCCGTTACGAGCGGAAAGATACGAATTGGCTGAAAATAGAACTTTAGCCGGGCTTTTTTTAGTGTTCACTTTATTCCGTATCACCTATATCATCCAATAATGCATGTCACACAAAACCACAGTGTTTTCAATGGTATGTTGGCACAAATAATTATTGTGATATACCGTAATCTCTTGACGATAAAGCACTCTTCGGTCAAGAATGAAGCTACTAACATGATGTGTGTGAAACTCAATTAGAAACGGGCATTGAACTTTGCTACAGACTTTCCGCCAGTAAAAGTATATGTACACCGCTTTAAGTAAGTGAGTGAGAGAGAGAGAGAGAGAATTTGGTCAGCGCACAAAATCGAGGTCTTTAGCGCTGGTGAGGGGTGATATGAGGTGAGTATGGACGTGGGAAACGGGAGATCCCGGAGAAAACCCGCCGACCAACGGCATTGTCCGGCACAATTCCCACATAGGAAAATCCGGCGACCGACCCCGCCTGGAATCGAACCCGGATCGCCTTGGTGGGAGGCGGATAGTCTGTCCATTCGGCCATCCATAGTAAAAGGAGATCGGTGGAAATTTTTTACCCTAGTTCACAGCTTGTGTTGCTGTGTCGATACGGCATTTGATGCGCGCTTTAACGTCGACCTTACAGCTCCGTCACTTTTGAGCCTCTAATATATAGGTTGGCGGCGCCATTGAAAGGGTGTTCAACTGCGATAAAATCATAATTTTATATTTTTATGAAATATTGTTAGTTTTGTGGACGATACTATCTTGTGAGTGCAATTTTCCTTTGCGAAACAATTTTATCTGGCGTAGTATTCTCATAACGGGGTGCCAAAGTCACAATTTTCTTGTTACGCTGCCATGCAAATAGTGAAAACTAACTAACCAACTTAAAATAATTCACTGTGAACTGAAATCCCATGGATGATCCATGTAATAAAACACGTAATATTTTGCATTGAAAAAGTCGCAAGAATACGGAAAAATTTTCAAATTCAGAAATTTTTAAAAAATACAATAACAGCGGGATTTTTTCAAATGTTTTATTAAGTAGCCCATACTATGTTTATTCTCTGTGAATTATTTCACGTATGTCAGTCAATTGGTTTTCACTATTTGCATGGTAGCAGAAAATGAGCATTTTGACTTTGACGCACCGTTATGAGAATACTACGCCAGATAAAATCGTTTCGTAAGAGGAAATTGCACTTACAAGTATAGTCAAATAAACTAACACTATTTCATTTACATATATATAATTAAAATTATGACTTTATCGCACCTGAACACCCTTAAAGAGCGTCCCTAGTTAATGGATTAACACCATTTTAGGATGGTTTGCTTATGCAAATTTCTCAGAGAATAATATACCTACGGCAGTGAAACCTTTTTGAAGCAAAGACAAACGCAGTATCTCTGTTGCCGGAGTCGATGTTTTCATACTGGAATATCAGTACGATTATAAACAAAATAATTGTAATTTCAGCGAAATGTTGTAATATAGCGGTATTTATTTATAATACATAGAGATTATGAATGATGTGTCGCGCAAATGTTTCATGCCAACACAGTCTTAAATAACACTGTCGTTTCTTGCAACATTCATGATTGGGTGATATACATCCGATACAATGTATCCTTCCGCAGTCCAGTGACAGGCATCAAATATTACCATAGCGGGATTCTTATTGACTCAGTCAAATAGGGCAACAGCTCCGAGAATAAGCGAAAGCCAGTAGTCATTTATATAAGCTGAACGTACATTGAAACCCAGCAAACAGTCAAGTTTTACCGTGAAAAACTATCATCTCTAATAATACATATTCATCTATTAAACAAATAATTTAACTATGGTAACCTAGATGCGTCCTTTTTTTAATACACATCTGCATAGAAACCATTTAGTAACTTATTCTTCTGTGAGAAAGCCCACTAAAAGCAAAATGTGTTTTCGTAGTTTCTGTCTGTTTTTCTTTTCTACGCTGACAGACACACCACTCCGGTTAATATCTACCTTGGTTTCCACCCTCAGTGTGTCTTCTCCGTCGAGCACACGCCCAGCTGTCACTTCAAGTGTACAGTACGTCCATCTACCGCTTACTATGTTATCTATGTAGGCACGCTCCTTAAGATGGGGGTCTCATCCCACATGTTGAATTTTACAGTTTTTAATCAATAATAATATTTTCATTGAAATAAATAAATAAATATATATGCGTATGTGTTATATATACAATTACAGGTCTTTAACATTATTCAATAGCTTTCGGCACAGGTCACTAATTTGTATGTATATTACCTTGCGATTTTTGAAATGCGAGAATATATTTACAGTTTCCAAATAATATTTGACTAATTACGTCGTAAACATTCGTCAGTTGTAATGAGTAAACGAACTTATAGCACGCTAGGCTATTTACGAAAATACTGAGCACTTCTAAAGTCGTAGTTACTTTTTTTCTCTTTTCAGCTGAGTTATAGTTTGTACCCACTTTTCATAGTAGATCATGTGTAAATGTTCTAAAAATATTCATTGCGATAAACCTAATAATTATTGTTACAAGTTTGAGACATAAACTTCATATGTGGGCAATTCCCATGAGTTCTTTTATTTCATATATATAAAAAGTATTTACTAACACCTACACTTATTATATTTTATTACGATGTGGTGCAAAAACTGTTGTCGTGAACTCCAACTTACTCCAATTTTACTGTGTTATCTCAAAAATATTTTCGCTAAACGAAGTTGGTAATTTTACAACAAAAAAAAAAAAAAAAAAAAAAAAACATAAACTTACTTGAAATACAAATTTTCAATACGACAGTTGACTTGGTATAATAAGCTTGACCGTCGCCCAATTATTAGGCCGTACAATATATTAGTTGTACAATTTACAAATATTCGCGTGGTAAGAAAGAGTAAAAGGTTTTCCCTTGCGTATTTAGAACAGCTTGCTAAAATAATCCCAGTAAATGCCTAAAACAACTAAGTAAGATGGCTGTTTAGACTGTAATGAATGGATCCCATATCACGAACTACATTGGTTAACAACCATCGGTGGTCCCGTGGTTACGGTCGTTGACTACTAACTCTAAGGTCGTGGGTTTGAGTCCCCTCAGGGTCAGAAATTTTCGTTAGTTGAAAATAGTCATAATTTACTCGAGATAATTTATAAATTACGGATCACTTCAGACACATATCCTACTCCTTCATCGCCTACACCGAGGCTTCTGAACACCCTGTATACTGTTACACTGGACATGCTGGTACGAGTGTGGAACGAATTTCAGTATCGTGTTGATGTAGTTTCGTGCTGCTCACTGCGATTACATAGAACATTTATAAAGGTATTGTATGAAAACTTAATTGTTCAACGGTTCACTTGAGTGGTCGCACAACATTATAATAAGTTGTTCGGGTACGGTAATACAGACATTCCTCACTTTATAGCGAATTACCCTAATTTTATCCATAGATTTACATTTTCAAACGAGGCCTAGTTAACGTAATAATATCAAAATTTCATTTTTATTTTTAATTTGGTCACTTTGATCCTTGCAGTTTCACTCAAAACATAATATATTAATATTAAAACCAGTATTTCCTTAATATGGCGGAACACATTTAAAACGTTCAAGCAAGTGAATAAAAACCTAGACGATATTCAAGGAGATGAGCATGGTTGACAACGCTACAAACGAAATTACGTATGATCGATTTTCCATCCAAACGAAACTTTGCACCTGCATTATTTTACTTTTTTATATGTAATTTTTTTTTCCTTTTTTTTTTTAAACTTAATTTAAAATTGTACTTTTATTGCTTAATGAAACCCAAGTGATACCCTCTATAATTGTGGTAGAATCCGGCCGCGCAATAGTTTAAGAATTTTGTTTATCCTCATACTGTGACGGGACCCTCAGAATACCATTCAAAAAGCGTAATACACATTTACACTTATTTCAGTCCTTCCATATTTTTCAGGCCAAATATAGTGAAAATGGGTGATTTTACTGTTTTTTTGGCACGAAAATATTGGGGTTACACATAATTTATCTTGAGCCCTAACTCATAAAATGGTACTGAATTTCCAATAGTGGCTGTCTTTCGGCAAGAAGACTACGTTACCCGTGTCTTGCTGGAGGGTAGAGCGGTGTGTATGCGTGATGATGAGTTTCGTCACAAAGTTGGCGAAAATAGATTTAAAGTTTTGTCTTTTATGATTTTTCTGTAATGGCTTCTAAAATCGTATAACTTTCAATGAAAGATTCTACAGTTAATTAATTCTTGTCAAATTAACTCACGCGAAGTCACGAGCATGGCTGTTTTCCTTTTTTCTAATTGCGATTTCGCAGGTGTCCGTTTAATTAGAAACGACTATGGTGCACCGAATGTCATGAACTTGAGGAATATGTTACATAATGAGTGAGTGAAGAGATTTTGGCCAGCGCTTAACATCGAGGTCCTGAGCGCTGGTGAGGAGTTACATGATGTGAGTATGAAGCAGCACAGGAATGAGTGGGCGGGGGGAAACGGGAGACCCCCGAGAAAACCCGCCCACCAGCGGCATCGTCCGGCACGATTCCCACATGCAAAAATCAGGGGACCGACCCCGCCAGGAATCGAACCCGGATCGCCACCGCGGCTCTTTGGTACATACTGGGGTACTGTAACAATATATCCGCCCGTCTTGCAACTGTACACATGTGAGTTTCAAGTGTGAATGTTGGTCTTCGATAAAAACATGACGCACAGAGTAAAAGAAATGGCGTGGTAGGACAACCACCTTATCGACCTGAATGCTTGCAAGAGTGTTGCAGTGTTTTGACATAGGTATAATGCTCCCGAATGTATTACGATTGTGATGTGTTCTAGATATTTCTAAAATGAATATTTTTACAAGACAGCCGCAACATGCCTCACCCATTCCCTTTGCCGTCCTCTTCGTGACAGCTGCATATCATACATCAGTGACGTAGGTTGGCTACAGGTAGGAGAAAACGCATCAGTAAGTACCACAAAAGGTACCCTTGGACAAGGCGTCCCAAGACATGTATGGACAAAAGTAGGGCTACTAGGAAACTTCAGGTAAGGCCAAATTTATTGCCGCCACTGGGATAACGAAGAATTATCTGGAAAGCGACGAGCAGACTCGACATGGTGCCAGAGAAACAACACAACGACAGGCAGAAGAAGAGGCGAAGGGACTACGAAACGTTTACTCAAGTATGTGATAGACAAAGTAAAGACTGCAAGTTCGAGAACGAGACATTTTAAGGGCGCGGTCTACCGCAGTTTTCATCGCCATGTTTTTATTTTTATTTTTGTATGAGTTATTTTTTTTTCTTGATTTATACACAAAATGTGACTAATATTACTCTTATAAATTTTTGTCATCTCTCATAGTTATTGCGTAATGGCTCGTTAATGCCAACATTTGCGTGTTTCCGTGCTACACGTTCAGCTATGTTAAACCAAAAAATAAAATATTATTGTAATTTTAAGAAAATTATTGAATTTTTAAAATTTTTGTTTTAGATTTCAGCATTTTTATTTAAATACAAAAAATTTTATTCTTTTTTTTTATGTGCATGACATTGTAGCCTGCGACGTCATTATCTACAGTAATTTTTTTCAGTTTGGTATGTCAGTTGGTTTTAGTGTAGTCCTTTAAACGGAAACATGCAAATTTTGGCTTGAACAAGCCATTACGCGAGAACTATGAGAGATAAAAAAATTTCATAAGAGCCAAATTTAGTCCCATTTCGTGCTTAAATTAAGAAAAAAATTATCTGGTACAAACAAAACATTTAAATATGGTGATTAATTTTGCGGTAGACCGCGCTCTTAAGGGGCCTCCCTAGATAGGCTGCGTTTGTGTGTGTGAGGTAAGAGTGGTAAGGTTGCCGTTTACCGACGTATGTAATAAATTATCATCGTCACTCCACGCAAGTTACTCAGATGGCGTGAAGTACTTAATTATTATCCTTTTTCATGTGGGACTTTAAGCGGAGACCACGTCATTTTATTTACGGTCAGCATAGTTCAAAGTCTTACGGTTGTTTATATAGTTATGTTTTTTCGAATCCGATTGTCAATTCTCCAGTTATGGCTGAAAAAGCCATTTTTGGCCGTTTCGAGGGACCAAAAAATAGTGTTTCTAATAAACGTGCCGAATATTTAAAACTATAGCGACATAGTTTGAAGTGTTTGTTCTTTTCGTAGATACACATATATAATGTGCGTTAAATAGTTTCGTCAATAAGCGAAAAGTTGTAAAACGCTGCAATGCATTAAGGGCAGGTAGGGAGGCCTCTTAAGTGGGAAGTGACTGTCATAAATTGTAAGCAGCCATTTATGATAAAGACTGAACTCGTGCAGTGCAGGAATTTTCGGTAGACACTGTAAATATCAAGTAACGTTAGCATGAATTGCATGAAAATAAGTGTTTTTTACTATAATCTAAACAACTTGTATTGCAAGTACTAAGAAAACTAATTTAAATCATTTTATTAATTTAAGAAGTTTTCAATTCCAATCTAGCCAGGCTACACACAGGGCAAGAGTTAGTAACAATGATATAGCTTCATAATGTTTGGAAATGCACAACCAACTTTAAGCGTACCAGTGTCAAAATCGCCAATATAGAAATACAGTAATGAGCCACCAACAATAAAAAAAAAAATGCTCCAGGAAAGGCGACACCCTTAAGAAGAGGGACAATTGTGAACAACAATTTATTAACTTTTGGGAATTATATTTAATTGAGTTTTATTATTAAAATTCTAGCTACGTTAAAGCACAGAGTATAGCAATGTAGTTTATTTAAATTTATTAAGGAAATGCCTGTTCTGGTCTATCCTGTAGAAACGTACGGAGTAGAACATTAATAATCCACTTTGAATGGTTTCAGATACCGTAACAGAAATAACAAGCAATTGATTTCGACATCAGAAATGCTGTCGTCACATTTATATTATAAATATATTTTTTTATAAATGAAACAAGAATTATAATAAAATCATAAATAACTATTTCAGATGCTCCCGTTGTGCCGATGTAAGAAAAGAAAACACACTTTGGACAATAATGGAATGTTATTGATATGACATCATGCTAATTTAAACACTGTTAAGGAGCCTTCCAACATACGCCATTTCAGGCTGCAGCACTTCGAAATGCACTAACCGGATACATGAGAAACTGAGAAATGTGCACTGAACTGAGTTACAGACTTTCCATTAATAAAAGTACCTGCATAGTCACCGATTATAAGTAAATATCGTACAGGACAATATGGGAAACTAACATTTTAGCAATGTAAAGCGCGAGACGTGTTATCGACGGCGAGAACGGGAAACACTGGCAAATTTTACATTATGTCACTGTTTTCTATGATGTTTACAAATTTACAGACAGAATTTCTCTTCATCTAATGGTATGAGAAAGTGTTTATTAATATTTTAAAATTTAACTTATGAATATAATATCAAACAGAGTATGTCTTTATTCTAAAATCACGATTACATTTCAATTTATTCATAACACATATATAAAACTTGAACTACCCATAGAGCAATGTGCTACTGCAGAAGGAACAATGCTCCTGTCGGCGTGAGCTGGAACGAAATAAACCGTTTCGTATTTTTCTTATGAGTTTCCTATTTCTGTGTTTCCTACATGGAGGTATTAGTATATGGAGTGGCATCTGCCGTACATTTCAATGGTAATCATGTGAAGCCGATCATTTTCGAATATTTTCGAACTGCGCATGCGCAGGACGTTATTTTTCATGAGTCGCCATATTTTGGGTGGCAAAACAATAGCAGAAAGCAATGCAATTATGTAATTTTTTACGAAAATCCGCGCAAATTCTCTATTTGAATCGTATACAACAGTTTACAATTGCTTCAGAAATATAAATAAAAACGAATTAGCTCTCGCTGTGTGTATATACTTTATCAACTTGATGAATTTAAATAAAAGTTTCTTACCTTTACAAAGATAATCCTCTGCAACGATCAAATCTGTTTGCAAGGTCAAGAGCTGCACAAACTTTCACAATAATGTGTAGTTAACAAAAAACTAAAACATTTTCATTCAGCTCAATGCTATGTTTACATGTTTTTGCCACCACTAGCTCTATCCGTGTCGTCTGTTGGCCGGCTTCAAATTTGCTCAAAGGCTTCCACTCCATAGACTAATACCTCCATGGTTTCCTATAGTGTCCTTGTACAATATTTGTTATAAGTCCCATAGAACAAGTTGATCAAATATATCTTAGAGCATAGATAACAACTAGAGAGCTGATTGCCTATCCCTTCCCATGCTGTGTAGTGATTCCTAGATCTAATCAGCTGTTGATGGGCACCGAGCGAAACAAGTTTCTTATTTATTACTACATAGCGGTGATCATATTGTATTTAAATATCACTCACATTTAAAGAAGCATATGCAGAATGATTCGCTGTCGCACATTACCAGCATCTATCGATTCTCGTTCATTTTCGTGTAAAATAAGAATTTGTATACATGTTGTGTTTACATTGTCTCGGCATTTTCGTTTTCCAGTAATTTAAAGAATGAATAAAAATGTATCTGTTGTGTATTGATTGTAAAATATTCAGTAGTCTATAAATCTCATTTGTCAAGGTCTTTACAAATGGATGTCGTAACATAAATTATTTTGTTGCGGTTTTCGTATATTTTGCCTATTGCTAGATGTCGGTTTCACAACAAAGGCACCAAAACTATCTCTAGTCATCCATGCTCTAAGAAATATATCGACGAGAATGTTGCACGCTAGTTCAGCTCTTGGCTCATAGATGACATTTGATGTGCACTTCAAGGTCGCCTATACAGCTTCGTCACTTCTGAGCCTCTAACGCGCAGCTAGACAGCCTGTATACCGGAAATTATTTTCCGTTCCTGAAACGCAAATACAAGGGAGCAATAAGAGTCAAACTGGCACGTTCAACGAGAAGCGCATCACTTCTACAAGCGGTGCGCTAAACTGGCGAGAAGGTATTTTTTTCGTAGTGGGCTTTTAATTTCAATAGAATTTTAGCAGTAAGACCACAATTTTACTTAGTAATATTACATAGTAATGGCTAACGCAGGCGTCTGTATTACAAACCCAGACGGTTTTTTTTTCTTCAGAGTACAGCAGTTAAAAAAAAAAAAAAAAAGAGAGAAAAGGAGTATTATTTTCGTGTACTATGGGAATATTATCTAACAGTTTCTCGGAAAAAATAACACGCTACAAAATTATTTAAACACTACACTAGCTACATAGTTCTGTAAAGAATTATTAGGACCTTATAATTTTTTTCCGTCTGAGGCACGGAAACGTGGAAGGCGATAAGTCGACTCCAATACGTGTGTTAAACATAGCTTCGCCTCTAAGCGCAGAGTACTAAATTAGCGTGCAGTGTTTTCGAAGAAAGTATTTTTCATTGGGTTTTCAAGCTGCTCGAATGTATCATGTATTTATTTTTATTTATTTTTTTTACGTTTACGGCTGGTATTTTTCCATGTGCAGCAATGTTAAAAAAAGCAATTTATGTCACTTTTGAGAAACATACAATCGTGTTTTTAACCCTCTTAGTGGCAAGTGGCATTCATAGCCTGTGCGAAAAATGCCAGAGGTCGATGTGTGTGTGTATGTATGTATGTATATATATATATATGTATGTATATATATATATATATATATATATATATATATATAACTTACCTAGGTAGGTTGCGTCGGTGTATGTGAGACAGAAAACCGAAAGAGCGTTAAGAGTGAAGTCAGTCGGCGTATGTAATGCAATATCGCCTCTACACGAAAAACCCAGCAACTGGCGCGCAGACCTTTACTATTATTAGGGCCACGATTTTGTCGCGAAAAGATTTTTGCCCCACTTTGTTTCAGTGTCTCTCGTGCACATCGGCAGCCTTGCTTCATGGTTATTGGCAGCGTGTCTTTGTTCATACACGTTGCGCATTTTACTGCGCCAATCAGAATAAGATTATTGTGACACCGTACGTCTGTAATTTGCCAAGGACAGTGAGAGTAAAATCATCCAACCACAGACGATGTAGCAGAGCTGCAGGTGTGCACATGACGCATCGAAACAAAATGTTGCAAAAAACTTTTCGCCATAAAATCGTGGCTCTAACTATTATACATTTTCCTATGAAGGGCGCGATACAAAATTCAACGCTAAAAGCATTAATCTATAACTGTAGGTTTCTTGCAGCCAATTTGCGAAATTTAAACAACAGCAATCCTAGAAAATAGTTTCAGTCTACGTTTTAAACAAAATTGTTTCCAGTGTTACGAACTTCTGAGGCACAATCTCTTACGCCGTAACCTCGTGCATTTAACTGCGGCGCATGAGATCACGCGTAACTAATTAGTAGGGCCCGGTAGTTTTAGTTTTCGCGAAAATATTTTTGCAGCACTTTGTTTCAGTGCCTTACGTGCGCACCTGCATCTCTGCTTTGTGGTCAGTGATTGGATGCCATAACTTACAACGTCTGGAGGTTAAACTCGCAAATCACAGACTTGTTGTGTCACAGTTATCCATGTACTGATTGGCACAGTCAAATGAATAATAACGCTGCACAAAACCACTCTGCCAATAATCATGAAATTGACCTGCAGGTGTGCACGTAAGACACTGAAACAAAGTGGGGCAAAAATCTTTTCGCGAAAACTACCGGGCCCTACGAATTAGTAATTGTGGACAAATATTTACTCATAAAGTTGGCAAATACCATAATTTAGGATTGTCATCGAGTATTTTATCCATATTGGCTTCGAAAAAAGCGTAGAAATCAATTTATCATTTCAGCGTTTATTTACCTCCCGCACGCACTCTCAAGCGGCGACAGTATTATT
Organism: Medauroidea extradentata; assembly: GCA_003012365.1. Taxonomy (NCBI): domain Eukaryota; kingdom Metazoa; phylum Arthropoda; class Insecta; order Phasmatodea; family Phasmatidae; genus Medauroidea; species Medauroidea extradentata. The sequence continues at coordinate 13,591 of PNEQ01095954.1, forward strand.
TTATTTGTGATATTTATGGTTCAAATTCCATCGCTTATTTCTATTATTGTGTTTTTCGAATCCGGTTGGAATTTTATTATATACGGAAGTTTAAAAAATACCGTTTTTAGCCATTTCGAGAGTCTTGGAAATCGTGTTTCCAATAAGCGACCCTAATTTTTATACTGATAGAAACATTCTTTGAAATGAGTTTTCTTTTCATAGATGTACAAACGTAATGCGCGTTAAGATGATTCTTCCAAATATGATTGCTCGTAATTCGCTGCAATGCGTTTCAAGCGTAGGTAGGTAGGAACGTTAATTGCCGGTAAAATTTTTTCCAATTTTGTCACTTCGTTGATACAAAAATATTTAAAATTTTTTAGTAAATAATAGTAAATTTCTGAAAGATATGACGGCATTATTTTCATGTGTAGTTCGAGGAAAGCTGGCACTAAAAGGGTTAATAAGCGGACGTTATTTTTAGGACGATAGAGACATAGTTTGATGTATGCATTATTTTCGTTGGTAAACGCATTGAGAAAACGTTTAATAGTTGCCAATGAAAAAGCATTTCTCGTACCACGCTACAGCACAGATCACGATCCAAGTCTAACAAAAACGCAAGGCGAAACCAAGGGCGTCATTTATGGGGAGGGGGCAAATGTCCCCCCTCCCCCCGATTACAGAATGAAACGTGTGTAATTATTTTTGTGTACGTACGCACATACAACTGAAGTTTTATTATTAAACTTTCTAATTTTACATATGCTTAGTTAATAAATGAGATGGTACTTAAGCTATTGTAAGTTAAGCAGAATACTGCAATAATTGTTTCACTTAAAAATAAAAAATCTTCCCCCTGAAATGACGCCCCTGGGCCGGACCGGCCGTGATGAAACATGTCTCGCGGCTTCTCAGCGACCTACGGACACCACGGCAGACATTCTTCACGGTGTTGGTAGGCAGTTGTAAGGCCGGCGGACAGGACGGACAGAGTGCGTGTAATTAGTTAGCACGGAGATGCCTTCAGACGTTGCCTTGCGGACGGCGGGGCGCCGCGCACTGTAGACGTAATTCACAAGGCGGCGAATGATGTGAGAGAAGAGCGTGCAGTCGCTTATCTGAGGCACGGAGAACTACACTTCGTCTGCATATATACACGTCGTCAACAGTCAGTGCTTGGTCTTATGGCAAGCTCTTTCGTTGGTGCCGACTGCCACGTGCATTAAGGGCATGGGCCCGAGTTTCTTCGCATTTAACGACAATTATTTTTAAAACATAAATGGGAGCCGATATCGTAAAATCGCTTCGTAACTTTGTTACGACTGATTTAAACTGCTCATCATACAGTTTGTCTCGAAAAATTACGTTGCATAGTAAACCAATTTTGCAGGGCCCAAGCCCTTAAATGCGGGAGGGAAGAGAAATATACTGGAAGGCGATAGTACTGGTATTGTGATCAGACAGTTCATACGATCATGGGGTCAGTATGGAATGGTTGTCGAGATGGCCCCATTTGAATGTCAACATTGATAATCTCTAAAATCACTGTTTTTGTTATTTTGCAGTTATGTTCCTCCTTGCAGTGACAGGTCATGTCCACAGGGGTAGCATCAGGTCGGAATGATGGCGAGGGGAGTGAAGCCAAGAAGGGGGAAGAGGTAGCCACAAAATTTGCCAGCCGCCATACTGCTTTAAGCTCAAAAGTACACCCTCAGACTGGTATTTTTATGGTAAACTAACGTATTATGCTCTTTAATTAATGGTTTAGGTTGAAAACTATATTTTAGCCCTGTTTACACAGCTCCTAACTAATATTTCCTCAATTTTTTAATTAGTCGACCATATTGATACCAGCCACTTCAAGCGTTTGTTTGGTTACAATTCCCGACGAAATGCTCCATCTGGACCCTTCTAACATCTTTGGTCATGTCACAATCAAGGAGGCAGTGGATTGCCATGGAAACGTGTTTACATACACAGCTGACCGACTTGAACGTTGTGTTTGACATGACATGAAACAAAATGATTGTGTATCGTAATCTTGTTATTACACACATGGAAGAAAATGTATGTTAGTCATTGCGTATTTCAACTTCCTTGTAACTTAAACGAGGAACATTTCTACAAGTAAAACAATTACAGTAACTTTTAGAGCTTATCAATGTTTACATTCAAATTCCGCTACCTCGACAACCGTCCCATACAAAAAAATTACCTTAGCCATTTAAAACTTAAGTTTGTAGTTACCCCCTTCTACAGTTTTTATACGTACCGAAATGGCAAGACTAACGCATCTTTCAGAAATCTGACGAGGGATCTAATTTAGTTTACCGGAAATTATTTTACAAACAAATTCTATTTTTGCCATGTTCGATGTGAATAATACCTTCCGCGTGTAAAGTTGTGTTTAAACTTGGAAATATTTGAAATTAACAAACTCGTTTTTATTTCACCACAATATTGGGATGACTGCTTTTAGAACCGGTTAAATAGATTCTTAGACATGACGTGAAGTAAATATATTTTAGTCAGCAATTAACATCTAAGTCATCAGCGCAGGTGAGGGGTGACATGAGGTGAGTATGGAGCAGCGCCGGAATGAAGGGGCGGGGGAAACGTGAGATCCCCGAGTAAACCCGCCTACCAGCGGCATCTTCCGGTATGATTCCCACATGCGAAAATCCCGGGTCCGACCCTGCCGGGAATCGAACCAGGAGGCGAGTAATCTGACCTCTCGGCCACCGCTGCTCTTTGCTTTGACATTAAAAATATCGTGACTTACTTATTTAGTGTTATATTCTGAAATAGCAACTCTGTAACAATATAGTGTCTAAATTTACTGCTTACATGATGATCCGCCCGGAAGTTAAATTAGATACGACTTGCCGCGCAGTCTACGTATAGGTTATATTGGCATCATTTTCCTGGCTACAAATATAATTCTTTTTTCCGAATTGTATTCGTATGTGTGATACATACACATTTTGACAACATCTACTACAAGCTAATACCTATTTTATTGTCTCGTGTATTTTTATGTGGTTATTGTGAGTTTTCAACGCCAGAGCAACATTCGCTCACAATGGTTAATGTTCGTAAAAAATTGCAGATTTCCATACATTCTTATCATACGAATAGTTGAAAAATCACACTAGTACCAATATTTTCTTAGTTTGAGAAAAAATTTGTGATACCAATTTGTTTCCAAACTTAACCTACCAGAAAGTGCGTTCTTCATGAATACGCACGCAATGAAGGGTTACTAGGGTAGCATTTGAATCAGGCCGAGATTAATTATGTGACTACTCTGTGTATTTATAGTTAGAAACATATATGTTAATAACATTTTACTGCAGTATATTAGTTTTCATTGCCGGCTGCAAAACAAATATTTGCACCATTAAGATCAAACAAAACTTAATAATCAACAAAACAGAAATCAGAACAATTAACCACTCAAAACACAGTACAAGGTTTGAGACTATCAGATGTTTTGAGTAAGAAATAAAAAAACAGCTGACAGTAGTCTAAAGACAAAAAAAGAAAGAAATACGCGTTGGACAATGAACCATACTTACATGGTCACCTTATAATTCCGCATAAAAAAATAATACTTGTGACGAACTACAAGTCAGTTGAATGATTGGGGATGAAGGAGACACACATTATACATGCCGGTTAGTGGCACAGTTAGCGGCCTATCAGTTTTGTGGCTTACACACACATATAAATTTAGCGTCTCTAGGAAGACCCATTAAGAGGAAAGGTTCCTTAAAAATCACTTTTATGTGAATTACTCCATAACATAAATATTATGCTAAATATTTAAGGATAATTTTAGGTAGGAAATAGGAAGTGTGTTAAAAACTAATTAATAATAATAATAATAATAACTTTGAAGTCTCTTTAAAGTTTTAATTTGTGAAGACGTAATTGGAAAAAATATGGTGATTTACTGATATCAGTCTCCCATTAATTACAGATACAAGTCACCTCAATTTACCTAAATTAAAAAGTGTTTTGTAACAATTTACGTCACTACTGGCTCTGAAGATCAAAATTAAGCCATAAAACTTAGTTCCATGTAAGAAAACATAAAATCAATACATCCAGGAAACTGCCGCCTTAATCTAGTTGGCTACGTCGACAGAATAAGTAAAGCTATCAACCGTGCCTTTTCAAGCGCGAGTAAAAGTGACGTTAGCCTCGTCCACGAAGGAAGAGAGGTGGATAAGACATGGATGAGGGGAGAAGAGGTGTACGAGAGACAAGATTATATCAAGCCCTTCACAATGTTGTGCCGACATGCTAACTGGTGGGATGCACGCGGCAGCTAGCCAGGGCCTCACAACTGTCTTCAAAGTCGTGCAACAACTCCCACGGTAAAGTTATATATATATTTATATACTTATATATATATATATATGTGTGTGTGTGTGTGTGTAACACACGTTCATATATAATTTATCCCGTGAATGAAAGGATGTGTATATATTTGTACATGTTCATTCCCACGCACATTATATACTCATAACACACACAAAGATTGGGGAAAAAATGCTCTTATTTAGAAAGCCAATTTATTTCTTACTTAATACAATATAATTTTCTGGTTACCACAATGTTTTAGTAGTGACAAGCAAATAAGCTCGCGTGTGAGTATGTGTATATGTGTGAGTTTGTGTAGGCATATATATATATATATATATATATATATATATATATATATATATATATATATATACGTTTGTGTGTATATATATATGCACACAAAAATACATAATTCTCTACGCGAATGCAAGGGTAAGATAACTCGAAAATAGGCACTCTTGTGATATACATATAAGAATTAAATACAAAAACCGGATAGTAATCAAGAGTGACGTGAACCGACCAGTGCAAAAAGTTCTTCCTCGAATTCGCTGCAAGCGTAGTATGCAGATGTCAAAGAACACACACACTGTACACAAATCAATGCAAGATGTAGTCATTTAAAATACCAGGTTTCTCGAAGCCAACATAAAAAAAAAAGCAATCCTAGACAAAAGATTTTGCCAACATTCATTGCAAAAGTTTTTTTTTTTCCCCGTGTGAAGTATTAAGAGCGAAACCTATAACGTCGAAATATCATTCACCTAATTGCTGCGCAAGAGATTATGCTTAACTATTGCGAAACTCTGAAGAAAAAAAACTGTTTTGTCTTAAATTGTTTTCTTTGTTTTTAAGGCCACCAACAACGAATAAAGCGGTCTATTTATTCTGACCGCCATACTTCAAAACTATTTGTGTATAAATAAATAAATAAATATATACATATATATGAAGCTCAAAAACATTCACTGAATTTTATTACATAATTTCTGCCAGTAGAATCGTAAAGGACAATAATTATGGGAAACTCAGCTTTTTAGCATTGCAAAGCATGAGACGTGTTACCGACGGCGAGAGCTGGACACACTAACAAAATTCACATTCTTGTGTCTCTGTAGTCTATGGTGTTTACTAACCTACAGACAGAATTTCTCTTAGGCTAATGGTGTGAGAAAGAGTTTATTAATATTTTAGATTTTAACTTATGAAAATAATACTAAACAGAGTATGTCTACATCACGGTCGTAGAAGACCAGGTCTGGACACTCGCCTATCTAACAATGTATTTTGCTTGACCCCTTTGTTGTTTGGCTGTAGTTTATCAAGTTACCGAGAATGTTGTACTTTTTGGCGCTGTAATCCGGGCGGTCGGACTCAAAACTCCGCCCACTTTTTTCCATTGTAAACATTATAAAGTAAATAAAGATTTCTGGAGCAATGACTTGAAATTGTGAGCGAAGTAAGTGTTTCAGAAATTGATAAAAAAAATACGTTTTGATAAATTGTTTACCTTAGTGGAAGGAAGTGGGCGGAGTTTGAGCTCGACCTCCCGGATTACAGCACCAAAAATGTATAGCATTATCGGTAACTTGGAGAACTGCAGCCAAACAACAAGGGGGTCAAGTTTCCAGGCGAGTGTACGGACCTGTTCCTCTACGGCCGTGGTCTACATTCTAAAATCACGATAGCATTTAAATGTATACATAACAATATATATAGGCTTGAACTACTCATAGAGCAATGTGCTACTATTGAAGGAACAGCGCTCCTGTCGGCGGGAGCTGGAATAAAATAAACCGTCTCGTGTTTTTCTTATGATTTTCCTATATTGTCCTTGCACAATATTTGATTGTATGTTAATTACTTAAAGTCGCATAGTAAAAATGGATCGGCGATAATCCTGCACGCTAGTTCAGCGCTCGGTTCGTTGTGGCGATACGGCAGTTGACGTGCGCTTCAAGGTCGACCTTATAGCTTCGTAATTTCTGAGCTTCTAGCGCGCAGATAGGCATACATATATAAGGTACCTGTACAGAATATGGCCCAGTTCTCAATATGGACCACTAGTCGCCGGTGTGTGGTAATGCCGAGATCGATGTAGGATCGATACATACTATAGTCTCCAGTATGAACATACACCATCCATAAATATCTGTATTACATCATCCATGTATTATATTAGTAATGTAAGTAATTACTTAGGAATACGTGATTTGTGAACCTTGAGAGGTCCATATCCGGTACAGGCACCTTATATAATAAATTTAAAAAAAAAAACTTAAAAATTTGTAGATATAAATTTACAAATTCAGCATGCTGATTAGAAACACAATATGCGGACCCTTCAAAAGAGAAAATTTAGGCTAGTGTCATTCTGGTCACTAGCGGGGCTTGAGTTTATAAGCGTACGTATTTAATTCAAAAGTTGGCGATACCCTTAGTTCATAATTGATATTGTGTATCTGACACCCACAATCGCAATGTATCGAGAGTGCCACTCTATAAAAATTGCTCGCTTTACTATGAATGGCCCGTAGTAAAGGCTCGGATACTTTCCCCTTAGCAAACTAAAGGTTTAATGTTATGTATACAAAATATTGCAATATTTTTTGGCTCTATGTACAAGGCTTGTTTAAAAATGGCTAAAAAGCACAATTGAATGGCGTTACACAGAAGGTATCCAAGCCACAAACTTAAAGAACAGACAAAAACAAGCTCCTAAATTATTTTACAATAAAACTTTAGTAGCTAAGCGACGAAAGTACAGCAGAGGCAGGGTATTTGAAAATTCGATGTATTAATTAACAGAATAACAAACTATATTTAAGTAACAATTGTTTATATTATACTTTATCAAATGTGGGATTGTTTCTTTTTGCATAACACCATTCAATTTCATACATTGGAATTAAAATTTACCCAGGTAAATGTCTCTGGATCCTCTTCGTCTAGTTTGGGGTACGAGTACAATTATGGTATGTGTATGACAACCAGGGGCGTCGTTTAGGGGGGGATTAGTGGGGGGAGGGGGGTAAGGCCTCCCCCCCCCGGAATTTATAATTTTAATTGTATAAAATATGTTTTTTTTGTATTTTGTTATTTAAATAATGCTAACAGAAGCACATAAAACTGAAGTTTTATTATTAAAGTTTCTAATTTATACATGATTAATTAATAAAAAAGATGCAACAAGGTCACTGTCGCAGAAAAATTAATCTTGCCACTCCCCAAGAAAAACTTGAAATGACGCCTCTTATGACAACACCCCCTCTAAAAAAATAACGAGTCTAAATCCACCTCTGTCGTAGTAGGGGTGACATGTGGTAGCGAGGGCCCCCTCTTGACACCCCGCGAGCTGTCATCGTTAGTGGCCGCCCCGGTGAATCACCTGGGTGTTCGTCTTGGCGTGTCGGCTGCGTTGTGTTACTGATGAGGGGAGGGGAGTCTATGCTATGTCTGTGTCCCCATCCTGCAGTTACCACCAGCAGGACAGGCACAATGACGTCGCCTGCTGCCCCCTGCCCCTCACCTAGACGGTGGTCGGACCCAGCCAGGTCTCCCCCTTGCGTTAATTACCGAGATGCACGCGAGCATATCATTTACAGCTACACGCCAGCCGCCGACGGCGGGGGAAATATGAGGGCGCTACCCGGCCCTGTCCAAGGTGGGGTGCCGTGGACGCCATTTTGAGCCTACCGCCATCTTGACGTAACAACTTTCTGACTTATGTTTCCAACAACACTACCGCTGTTACTGCTTCTGCAAACATACACAACCAAGCATGGCCGCCTACATTACAACAACAATGAAGCAGAGGAAAACCAGAAAATAAATTCGTGAGCAAAATTGATTTTTAAAGGGGGGGGGGGGTGTTAGAAAATGTTATTTTATTTCCAGTTTTTGAGCCGCCGTGACATTTATTCAAATTGTATTGTCAAAATTATCTCTTTGACAAAGCATAGGATATGTTCCTGGTAAACTGCTTGTTGACATAAATAATAGTGGAATTATTCATTAATTTGTCATTCACAATCATTTCAAGAAAACTCTTTTAAGTTAACCTATAATTCTCGCAGATTACTGAAGTTAACAAATATTTCACCAAACTACAACCATCACATAAACGTTCTTAGTACAAATATACATGTGACATTTACAAGTCCAATATCGGCATACAATACATTTAGGAAATAGACGCATACAAAGCTATTTAAATATAATATTACTACAACTAAAAAAAATCTCATTTTGCAGAGATGTTATCAAATAAGTCCTCTGAATAAATGGGAACGTAGGTTAGTTAGACGCACGCCAGTTAGTAATTTCTAACTTGGCTAAAAATCTTTTCACTAAATCAGGGTGTCCAATAATACTCATGAGACAACAGCTGTTCATTTGCTACTCGCTGACTCAGGAACACTTCTTGATCAGGAATGATTCTAGTTGCTTCTTTATCATTTGCTCAAATACCTGCCGAGAGATGCTAAATAAGTCAAGAGTCAAAGCTGCGCCGATTTAAAGCTGTTAGAGTCCTAGAGTGTACTCTAAACAATACGCGATGTTTTCAGGTCCGTACTACGTATATGTGTATATGGCCTATATTCTCATTGTTAAGTGAGCCCTAGAGAATGCTGTTTCAGCAATAATATTATAAAGCATGATCAGTTGTGTCGTCATACGTTAACCATAGAGCACAATAAAAATACTTAAAGAGTGCGTGGTATACAATTCAGCGCAAAAGTATCAGTTCAGAATTGTAGGTTTATCGAAACCAATTCGCAAAAATCAAGAAACAGCAATTTCAGACAATAGTAAGATTTTTCAACTTTGTGAGCAAAAATGTTCCTCGACTAACGTATTTCTGAATAACAATCTCTGACGCTGAAACCTTATACATTTAACTGCGGCGCGAGAGATCACTCTTAACGAATGCGTAATTCTGGATAAACATTTACTCATAAAGTTGGGAAATATCAATTTTAAGGATTGTTGTTTTGTAGTTTTTCTATATTGACTGTCACAAAGTGTAGATCTCAGTTGAAGAATTCAACAACGCTTATGTATCTAACACGCCGTCTTAAAACTGTGTTTTTATCTGCAGATTGACATGTTTATAAGAACCCGCAAGAGTCGGAATGATGTAATTTGTCTGAAAGAAAACCAGTTTTTCAGAGTTCAAAATTGCTTTCTTCACCGTGAACCATTTATAGGTAGGCAAGAGGGTGTTGCATCGATAGCGACGTCATTAGGGATTGAATTATCGGCTAAAAGATTCAGGAATTAAGAAAGGCGCTGCCAGTCAGTGTGATGTGAGTAACCATCCAAGCATCCTCTATCAGTTATTAGGAAAAATAAAATATGTAAAATCAACATAAGGATTGTTAGACCGGTGAACGAACCCAGGTGCTTCCGAATGTACGAACCCTCTGCCCTATGTGTGCCAACTTGGTCTGCATTGAACAATGCAAATTAAATAATGTTCTACGATAGTTATAAATGACAATTTACTGAGAGACAATATGACTAATTGATGAATTTCAACATACGTTCAGTTTTCACCTGTACGTGAAGCTATTACTAGAGGCACGATTATTTCGCGTGTTGATTCTAGATCAGGTTGAACGCCAATAACGTATACTTCACTCCTCCTTCGGTGATTAGACGAGAGTGGTTTTAACACACATTTGACGACTGCAAGCCAGTTATAAATAAGGAAACAAGTCGTGGGAATATCACGTGCTACACGTTCGTACTGTTAGAAGCCAATGGATATTCGGCTTCAGCCGACACGTATAGAACTGAGAAGTCCACGATGTTACCAGATAAATATGCGAAATACTCGTGCCTCTAGCTATTACCCTATGTGACTGAGCCAATAAGAACCCCGCTATTTAATATTTGATGCATTTTATTGGTTGGTCGACAGCTACGCAGTGTGAGAAGTATATCACCCAATCATACACGTTGCAAGGTCGCTTTTCAGGGGTTGACATAAAAAAAAATATTTCACGATAAACGATTATCTCTACCGATAATAAAGTTCTCAGCTGAAGTCGACGATAAGAAACATGAGGACGAAAAGAAAACAAAGAAAGGCAAAGAAATCTGTGTCCTTGTATTTCGTGCGTGAGGGAAAGAGCGAACAGTAAAATTCACAATCTGCGAGGTGAAATGGCGTGTGGCACGGCAGAATATTTTTTTTTTTATTCGGGCCATCACTTCGCCATGCAAGGTGACTCCGTGCTGCGTCACCACAGCGGGGCCTTGCTGCTACGAGAGGTCACGCTCCTTCTGCTCTATGGCGTTAATGCACTGGGTGGAAGAACCAGCAGCCAGGTGGCAAGGTGCAAGAACCAGCAGTATGCTGTACATTTATGACCGCACACAATTAGGCACAGAGGCTCGAGACAAAACATATATATACACATAAATTAGAGATGAAACGTGGATTGTTTCAATAGAAGCCATGCTCAATAATGACTAATACACAGCACTAAGTTAAAAAAAACTGTACTATTGTGGACATACACCATTGCGATATATGTAGTCCCAGAAATCTGAGAACGAGACTAAGAAAATCAATCTGGGAGGACACATATCGCAATGACGTATGTCCACAATAGTACAGTTTGTCATTCTGTCCCATTACATGAAACATTCAAAGACATCAGCACTAAGTTGTCTATCGATCCACTAGATTGATAGAGACATGTAAACTCTCCTGACAGGTGCGGTTAAGAAAAGTGGAAATAATTTATTCAATCGTGCGACTTCAGTTATATATATATATATATATATATATATATATATATATATATATAATACATACACACACCGTACTGGTTGGTTCATCCAGACATGTTAATGTCACGTGCTCAATGGGTACAGTCAGGGTACGTACCGCTTGTTTTGAAACATAAATTACGCTTCGCCGCTGCTCCTCTTCAATATAATACATGACGCCATCAATGGAATACTAATACACGTGGAAACACTTAAGCATAAGGTTGAGTCACACTCATTAGTAGGCTAAGTTAATCACGCACAGGGGTGGATATGGTAAATGTTGGCTACAAGAAGTAACAGATAGAGAGCAAAAAACTTCGGAGGTGTGAACCTGTGAACCCAAGCCTACAACAACTACTCATTTGCTGCTAGTTGAATAAGTAATATCACATGATTGGATATGCATTTCTTCCTTCTTTATCATTTGATCAGGGCTTTCCGAGAGTTTCCAAATAAGCCACGGGAAAAGTACTTAAGTTGCACGAATTTATAGTTGTTAGAGTCCTGGCTTGTATCCAAATGAAAACAGAAAATTTTTAGGTCCCTAGTAATATATTTTTTTTCACACAAGGAAACGCAAATTTGCTTATTTAAGTTTTCAGGGTATATATAAAACATTCTGAATGATTTTGTAGCAATGTTTGCCAGATGGAGATTAACACAAATGTTACGTATATATGGTATAAAGGTTCAATTGGTACGGAGTCTGGCCTAATAAAATATAACACATAAATACCTATCCTTGGTTTTATCCAAATCTCTTTAGTAGGCAGAACCCTTAAGATCTTAGGTCCTAGAGATATCGATCCAGTAATCCTTACGAAACCGAATAACCATCGTTGTCAAACTCCCATGTAGAGCCTGAAGATTGTACAGAGGACTACTATTACAAAAATACACGGTATTCAAAATGAAAATTTTCGTAAACTTTTCAAATTAGAGAATCTGTAATTGTATGGATAGAAGCAGTGAGCGAGTTTCAGTCAGTGAAAATGTGGATACCGCGAGCTAATTGTTTGTGTTCTTAACTGTGCAGTAGAGGGAAATAACATTCAATGAACACAGAGTGGACTAGCGATAAACCTTATATCAATGCAAACAATAGGTTTTTTGGGCTCATTACCTTGTTTTTGGATATGGTAATCACTATTTGGGAAGCTCGGGTGCAGCATCCGCATTGTCTTGTTTGATTTATATATCAATTTATTCTTTCGTGTGGATGCGATAAATGCTAGTTTCAAATTAATAATTCTGACTTGTTTGAGATCAATTAATTAAAACTCTCCTCTTGTTGGATCAAGTAAAGAATTTTTAGTGTGAGAAAAAAAAAAGAAATATGCTTGGAGGAAATGAGATCGCAATTTATAACACAATGACTGAACTGTCTTTAAATACCTCTGACATATCTTAACTTATAGTAAGATCTTGTTAATCTTTCATCTTTCAGAACCGGTAGTATGCCTATTGTACTAAATGTATTTTGACTGAATGCTGTATAGCTAATTGAAATCGTTGACACTTGTTTGAAATTTTATAATTCTAATCCTCACAAGTGCTACAACATATCGCGGACAGAAAACTTAGGTCGCGCAGATATGGCAGACCTACAGACGTGTCGCAGTTGGTAGACGTTAAAAAGAGGTGTCAGTGAGAAGCAATTTACTAACTACTGAACGCTTACTACCTTAACCTTGATTCGTATATTTCACAGATCAGTTTTAACAGTAGACAATTATTACGAAAATTATACAAAAAGACACAAGCGTTTTATACAAAACTAGCTCTTGCCCCCTGAATAAGTGTATTATTAACAATAAAAATTTGGCACTCAAGAAAAACAAACCCTAAACCTGTATAGTTGGATTATAATTTCTTCAGTAACTTAAGATTACCGTAACGTTAGGTTACTTTACACTTCCACGAGTAACTCTGCACCACCAGCTTAATTTCATTCTGTATGGAAATTCCAAGATACTTATCGCTTTATAGTAATGCTTATTATTAAAACTGTGAATGGCGACCTTTTCAACAATTTGAGATTCCGCATCTTTTACTTTCAACAAAAATATGTGGTGCAAGGTAACCTAAAACTTGGACAAAGTAATCAAGCTTCACGGTCATATTGGTACAGCTATTGTCTAGAGTTTATTTTAGAAAAAAAAATATATAAAATCGTCTTTTAGTTGTATAAAACTTCCAGAGATTTAAGGACTAACTTCTGACAATCCAGTAACACACAGTATTAGTGTGACTACTGAAAGCACATAAACAACTAAAAAACTTAAATAATAAAAAATAAATCGTTCCCTTGACAACAGTAGTATTTAGATGTATACAGTATTCATATGCCTGGCATTCTGAAGCAAATACCGAATGATTTTCTAAACTAGCTAGTTAGTTTTAATATTTGTCGAAATGTGCATGTTACAAAAATACAGATTTGCTATAATGATTCATACGGTTTTGGTTTGGTTCTACGTTTTGGGCCTGGAAGCTAATTTCGACTAACTGGTGCAGCTGATACTGCAGTAAGACTCACTACAGAATGTGTTTGCAATAATGTGTCGGTGAAGACGCATCACAATGCACATATTACGCTGCTGTTCGTTACAATTGTCTCAGAAAGCATAAATATGAATCAGATAATATCCACTGATGTAATTAGTTATGATTCTGGATAAGGCCAGGAAACGAGAAAATGAACTGCAAATGTATTGACAACCCAAGCATTTTTGTTCCCCCTGTTTACATACGCTTCGTTCTATTCAGGAGCTAATTACACTGGTTTGTGGTTTTGTAGTAAGGTTGAAACTGTTATTGATGCGGATTATTAATAACACATATTGTTAACTAAAAAGAGCGCCATAAATGCCTACATGTATTGTATTTCCGTTTAGTTATGTCTCAGCTAGCAATGCTGCTGTAACTTTCCTTTCCATTAAAAGAAAGTTTTACCCCTTTTTAATACCGCAGTACGTCCCTTTGTTTCATACCACTGTAATTAGAGACACTAGAAAATAGCAGAGAAAGTTCAATTTTGGCTAGGCTTCAACACTGAAGGATTTGTATCGATATAGGCTACCGTGTATTTGAAGCACTGTTCCTCTATTAAACATGCACTGTCAGAACTTTTACTGCTTTAATACGGCACGTGATTGATTTATCCCAAAACTGTTCAAGCATCACAAATTGCCTCTTCCTATATGTGTATCGTAAACATAACTACAGTTTATTGTAGAGCATGGTGATCGCGGTTTTCCAGTGTCTGTAGATAGGACCTATTGTTTTTAATTTTGAAAGTGTCTAAGCTAGCACAACTGATACACAGTATACTAGAAACCAACGCAAAATAGATACGCCACGCGAATCCTGGGCTAAATTGCAGACGAAAATGTTAGTGGTAAAATGTTGTAAGATGACATTTCATATGCACAATATGGCAACATAGCACTGTAGTTAGTGCCCTCTTGCACTCCACAGATATCTTACTTATCTTACTACTACTGTTCTGACCTGCATATAGTGGGTGCTAGTTAAAATCCCGAGCTGTCCAAACATGAGTCTACGTTTTCTTGAGGTAAGGTTAACTCTACTACAGGTTAGAAAGAAAATACGATTTCTTATGGGCGAGCTTGGCACAGTATAAATTTCTGCCACTAGTTTCGCTTCAATCGCTAACGTACCAGATAAGTACGAAACTGTAGTAAAATGAAATTTAGCCTAAATAAACTTGGAAAGTGTATCAATCATTTAATTTAATTTTAAAGTGAAAAGAAACCGTTTTCGTGTTTTAAATTTTCAACTTAAACTTCAGGAAAGCGCTGTGATTGGTTAGTTTGGTGCACTAGCGATACCAGCGCTCAAGTGGCAGAAATTTTCCCTATGCCAAACTTATAACATTGACCTTTCTAACTTGTAGTAGAATAACCTCACTTGAGGCAACTTCTGGACGTGGAGCGCAAGAAGGGACTATCTCCGTGCAGGGTTACCACATTTTGAATGTAACATGACGTCGTACAACAATTTTCCACTTACATTTCCGTCTCTAATTTAGCCCAGGATTCGCGTGAGGTCCTTACTATGCGTTCGTTTCTGGACATCCTGTACATTTTCCGTTGGTTTAAAACAAATTTGTTCTACCAATTTGTTACACCGCTGTATGCCCCTTTTGTTCAAGATTTCACTCAAGCACCGATACACATTATCTTCGTAATTAGATTCGCTAACCAACTCGCCGTGCCCTCCAACTGGTGAACTCGACTCGCACAAGGGACGAGCGCAGATGAAAGACTTCCCCAGCAGTCATCTGGTATTAACGACCTCACAACACACCAGTCACGACTTCATTTCACGAACTCGCCATTACTTTCGCATGGAATTCATTTATCACAATTTGTGGCATTACGGTGCCAGGCTCGCGGAAAGTGTCAGAGGGCCCCGGTTCATTTTTAAGCCTCGATTTGCAAGGTAACGACCGCCTGCCAAAGCGTTTAATGAAGAAGAAAGGAAGGCAGTTGGGGTAATTTACGACTTACCAGCGTAAGAGGTCCGTGAGGTCAGACAGGGCAAGAGGGCTTAACCAATCACAAGCTGTATTTACCCTATGGTTTCCCAGCCGGGTTAGTTGGTTTGAAAGTCTGCTTTAGAATTTAAGTGTCGGTAGCTTAAATGAGTATTTTAACATATGTGGACACACGGTAATCGGCACCAACCACTCCTCCTATTTACTCTACCGGTAAAGAAAGTCGTGGTTAACTCAACAGCCAGGATGCTCGCTCTCCGCTAAAGCGATCCGGGTTCGATCCCAGGATTTGTGCATATCTTCCATGAAACTTAAATACGTCGCATCCCACATTGCTGAAGATTTATTGAAAATACTTCATAAAAACCTCATGGGAGGTAAAACACGTTGCTTTACGTTAAAATAAACCAAGATTAGTTCTTAGGATGCATGAAAGTTTTATTGTAGGTGCAATCATAACCCTGTTGTCTTAAGATAGCAAAATGTTAGTTTTTATTAAACTGAGGGTTACAACATATTGCTGTCTCATGGACGGTATGGTAATCGTGCCGGATGATGCCTTTAGTCTCGAGAACCGCCCGTTCGCCTTGTAGGCCTATCTTATTCTGGCGCTGCTCCATTCACACGTCAAACCACACACTACCCGCGCTGCAAACCTTGCGTCAATGCCACGCTGTCTTGTTATCTACTGTTTTTGGACAGTTATTATTTTAAGCTTAGACAAGAGCAGATATCAAAAATCTGTTTGGCAATTTTGTTATAAATGGTTTATTGCCGCGAAGCTTTTTTTTTCTTTTTTCTTTCTTTTTTTTTTTTTTTCAAAACAAGAAATTAAGTGTGTCAACTAATCAGAATTTCGTTAATTACATAATTTGCTAAAATAGTACTATTTACTGCTTTGAAAAAATCAGCTAGTATGGAGAATACGGTTTCAAACAAAACTGCCGAACAGATTTTTGATATCAGTCCTCGTTTAGGTGTGAAAAATGAATATATTTTAAAAAGTATAAACAAGAGAACGTAGCCTAAGAGAAGCCCTCAAGTGGAAGATAGGTGCTAGTTGAGCGCTTCATTTCCTTAGAGGCAATCATGCGCATGATAAGTAAAAGCAATAGGGCTTCGAGCCTCCGTGATTCCAGGTTCGTTGTAATCTAATAACGCGCAAATTAGATCTGTAATTTCACTACATTTTTGTAAGTGTCGAAAGCCAAATGATTGAAATACATATTTCATTATTTACCTTTCTCATTTACATTCAGGAAACTGAGAGTCGAAGTCCTAAATTTACCAAATTTAGCCATGTTCACTATTATTTATCTCTAATTATTACTGTTGTTTATCTCTTTAATAACGAGCATCTTGTGTATGTATTGAAACTAAATATAAACACATAATAAAACGTAATTCTCAAAAATTACATACGTGGTAATTCCACTCGAACATCTTGCAGTTCCTCTACTGTAACCATTTTCATTATATTCTCAACAGCCTATAACGTATCATATTATTTTGTTTGTGCTGTATAAACTACGTGCATTACGTGTAATATGAGGGAGATATTAGTGTTTGCAGTAAAGGTGTGAAACCTTAGCAACTTCAAGAATCGAAACTGATCTTAGACGTTAAGAAATCGCACATTCAAAATGATTTGACGAGCATTTTAAGTCCAGACATTTTTACAACAGGATAGCGTTCTAGCTATTAAGTCCGTCATTTAACACGCAAGTCATCATTATTTCACGCAAACGGTAGTCCTGAATACACTGTTCTTGAATTCAAATGATTGTCGATAGCAAATTACGACTATAAAACTTCGTGATAGCCACGTACAAAAGTCATGACAATTATCGACTGCTTGATACATGTCCGTAACGCAATAACGTAGCACAAAGTGTAAGCTCTTGACTCTTGAAACTGTAAGAAACAAAATTATGTACTAAAACAACTGTAAATAACTTTTGAGTGTCTTTTCAAGTGGGCGGCGTAAAACGCGACAGTTAAAAAATTTACGTTTCACGACTATTTTTGTGGCTGTCGTCGCTATCTGCAATATATCCTGGCACCCCTTCTGAAACATTATAATGGGCGCAGCGCTGAAAAAAAGAACCCCCCGCTCGCGCATCCTCTGTTTATTGGCTCGCTAAACATCAGCATCTCCTCCCCACGTGGTTTATTATGCCGGCATAAAACGTCGCGAGAGGCGACGCTTTTAGTGTTGTTGTCCACGGGACGCCAGACAACACTGGGCAGAAATAAACGTGATCTACTGCCTTGTCTCAATAGGGCGTCGTCCCTCGACACCAGGCAAATTTGGCGTACACTTCCTCATCAGGGCGAGACGCGTGGCTTATGACAATATGGAAATTTTGCACAGCGGACAACGAGACAACTATTTCTACCTTAGTCACCGCAATCACGTGCCAGATGCCACACAACCATATCACTGCAAATAAAAGCTATGCATGTTTTGAATGTGGTAATGCCTCGCAGATGCAGTTTCTTACCGCAGTGCCTGTTATACAAATTTGAAAAGACGTTATTGTAAGGTGGTTAGGGATAATAAGATCACTTTTGAATCCCTATAGTTGATGTCTTTGAATGATTTTTTGCAATGAGTCAGAATAACGTACTGTACTATAGTGAGTGAGATATTTTTGGTATGCGCTTATCATCCTGCTGAGGGCTGACACGAGGTGAGTACGGGGCAGCGTCAGAATGAAGGGTCGGGGGAAACGGGAGATCCCCGAGAAAACTCGCCGACCAGCGGCATCGTCCGGCACGATTCCCATGCGCGAAAATCCGGGGACCGACCCCGCCGGGAATCGAACCCGAATCGCCTTGGTCGGAGGCGAATGGTCTGACCATTCGACCACTGCGGACCTCCTGAAGTATAATGGACATTGGCTTATGTCAATAGTACAGTACGTTAATCCCTTGTTGTTTTTTCCTCTTGCGATTCTTTATAGTTTTCTACAACATTTTTTAATGTAAACAAAGTGTAAACAATACTAAAAAGTTAATATATGAGGTAACAACATATAATTTTTATTATTATTCTAGACAAGGTGTGTGACGTGCATAGTGATTGCCGTTACAATGTATCAGCAGCAGTTGTCAATAATTAGGGTAATTTCTGGACATCAAAATAACCAGTCGTGCGACCATTCATTCTCCTCGGCAACATGTCACGAAGCCAATGGAACTACACCGAGAGAGCAATAATCAATGTTACTGTTTATATGTTAAGAAAACTAAAATATGTAGACTATACTTCGTGTTTGTGGATAGAGCAGGTGCAGTTTCTCGCCGGCAGCCTGGCTCCTCACTCCCACCCCACTTGTATGCCCCTTAGCTGGTGTAGGAGAGGGGAGGAGTGCCGCCTTTAGAAATTACAATACAAATGTGAAATTTTAGTAATTTGTAGTACATATAGAACTTTAGAACTAAGGAGACTCAGGGATAATTATTGTCAGGTGTAATAAAGGAAAAATAATATGAAAATGAAATCAATGCGGCAATGGCAAGAACTTACTGTCCACGAGGGGCGGGGTTATTTTGAAAAGCTGGTTCCTGATTGGTCCAAGGGAACCAAAGCCTGCATGACAAGTGGCGAGGGTTTTGGCGCCAAACAGGGGCAATGCGAGAGGAAGTTTTCAACGGTGGAGCAGACGTGTGAGGGCGAAGACTGACGACGGACCGAGGTGCTATCGCCGGTCGTCGACTCAAACGTCGCGACGCGGATCAGACGTAACGGAGACGAGGCAGAGGTTGTAGATGCATGACTGACGACGGACCGGGGTTATACCGCCGAGGGTAGATTTGGGCGTCACGATGCATTAAGGTTGTAGTAGAGTCACGAACGGCGAGAGACCTGGGGTGTTACCGCCAGGGCCGATTCCCGTGTCTCGAGGTTGACCAGTTGTGTGGGCGGATTCTAAACCGGTCCGATAAATCC
This sequence comes from Medauroidea extradentata, assembly GCA_003012365.1. Lineage (NCBI taxonomy): Eukaryota > Metazoa > Arthropoda > Insecta > Phasmatodea > Phasmatidae > Medauroidea > Medauroidea extradentata. Next base: position 33,210 of record PNEQ01095954.1, read on the forward strand.
ACGCCAAGATAGGACAGTGACGACTTGCTATCCGTCAAAAACAGGACTGGCTGACGTATATTTACTCTCGCAACAACGTCACCAATAAAAAATTCAGTAAGACACATAAGAATCACCTGAGAGGAGTGCGGCAGATGGTTTTCAAAAGTGCTCACATTATCAGGAACAATCTACGCGAAGGCTATGCAGCACAAATCTCTTACACACGATATCTAGGAACGGCTATCTTATAAGCAGCACACCACTCGAATCCTGGGCTAAATTTGAGACGAAAATGTAAGTGACAAAACTTTGCGATGATATTTTATATACATAATATGACAACGTAGCACTTTAGTTAGTCCCTTCTTGCGCGCCACAGATATTTTACTACCACTGTTCTGACCATCATATTATGGGCGAAGGTTCAAATCTCTGATGCCCGGTTGCACAAAGGTAGTTCGTGAATAGATCATTTGCTGGAAGATCCACAGGTTGCACCCTATAGTGTTGTACGAACCAAGGTCAGCACCTGATCCAAGTCATTTTGAACGTGATCCTGAACTGTCGATGTTTCTAGGTTCAATACATGATCCACGATCACAGCCATTACCAAGATTATGATAACCTTATTTGTTGTGGTTTAGAAATGTATGCGAATTGATTTAAGGACAATTTATGTACGTCAGTGAAGGCAATGAGTATAAAAGTACTTTGCATCGTAAATAAAAAGTTAACTTAACAAATAATTTTTTAAAAACGTTGTGTTACGCACTTATACGAATTGTTGGTAGTTACGTTAGGGCGTTCGCGGATAATTTCATTGATTTTTCGTTGGTCAAAACAAACAGTTACTGTTTCGCTGTTCTCCTCACACCGTTGACAGCATTAAAAGCGGAAGATAACTCATCCCACGTCCGTTACTTTTGTTTGATGAGTACACTATCGGTTTTTTTTCTCGAGAATGTGAAGTCTTTCTACCACTAAATTACTTACAACTTATTTAAATATTCCATGCCTTCAACAAAAAGCGTTCAAATTCTATGAACAAACACATCATTCACATTTACAAACTCAACAGCAGTAATTGCTAGCCAACGTAACAATTCGTAATTTCCAAGTCTGTATGAAATTACTCTCAAGAAGTAAAGTCACAACTGTTCTGACCAATAGGCGTTAAACAATATTCTTCCGTAAAGTGTTGTCAGATATAACATTTCGTCGAATCGCCGTTCTCATGATCCCACATCAAATATATTCAGCTTACATTTGTGCAACACTTATCTTAGTGATTTTCGAATTAATTATGAACATTCGTCAGGGAATCTCCAGTCACAGGATTATTCATGCAACCGAGTACTACGTTTACTCGACGCGATAGACATAATACCTTGGTGTCTTTCTCTAACTTCACCTCTGGTAAAGATCGTCACATGTGACTGTCTTTAGTGAGCGACGGCTATACAGAATCACTTGTGAATCTTTACCAGAATCTCAAAACACTTGGCAACACTGTAGAATGTGATCTTAAAACCTTTATACATCTCTAAGTTATATTTACTCACATTTCACAGGGTGGTTTTTGAACTTCTAATTACGTAATTTCATTATTAAATGATCTAAACCTCATTTGTTCCTCTTTAGAGTTCCGATTTAAAAAGTTATAAATAAACTCGTCTCTGGTAGAAAGATAATGTACTGCGCTTACAAGAGATAGCAGCACTGGTTCTATGTTAGTATCTCCGGCCAAAAGGTAGCAGTACGTGCATTGTATTGAATTTATCGTTTACGTTGCCAAACAATGTTGACACACATAGACTTATATTTTACGAAACGTTTCACATTATTTAAGAGATATGTAGTAAAATAATGTATTCCTG